>JAZHYW010062562.1:7500-21655 GCA_037355805.1 Ixodes ricinus | reverse complement strand
GCCTTTAGTTGGTTGTTGCTGCAGCTCTTTCCGATCCGGGAACAGCCCGATTCCCGGCCTAGTTTCTTGTGTGCTGTGCTTCGACCAGCGGGGCTGCCAGAGATATCGTCCGTGACAACGTACTTGGAGTGTACCAAGGCTTCCAGTGTTTGAAAAGTCCTACGTACATCGGCAACAAGCGATTTCTTCAAAAAAGCCCAAGGAATTCATGTGATGCGTTTAGTGTTTGGTTTGGCAAATTACTTCTTCTGCTACATCGTGTTGAATCTTCACAGACCCTTTCTTTTCGTGTTTGCGTTTCTGTGGTTTTATACCGCAGTGCCCGTGTCGACATAGATCTTGGATTACATGGCTTCAAGTCCGGCATTTTTATCGTAGCGTGCGCCGCAACCTACTCCTTTGCAGCAATTGACCGTTCCGTTCCGGATTACGTCTAAATTAGGCAGTATCTATTTCCTAGCAGCCGGGAGAATAATTTCCCCGAAATTCTATCAGCAGTCGCCTGCCATTAGCTGTCTCCAATCATGGGATAACTGCAGGTATAATACTGACTTCCTTATTCTCCCGGCGTATTGTGAAAATGCGTTTCATGGACACCTTTTCGTTGATACACGTTTTGTAGACACGTTTCGTCGACATTAACGTTTCACCGTCACTCGTTACGCGAAACAGTAGTGTGGGGACATTGTCTCTCTGGAGGTGCGTGCTCACCGGCCCATACTTCGTTTCCAGACTTGGGTCCAGACTATAGGGTGCCTTCATGTGCGCTTTGCTTGGGGTGATGACATCCGGCCATTTTGTTCCCAATTCTTTTTATTTTTTCTTCTGAAGCACGTGAAAAGGAACGTGTCCCTGCACGCGTAACTCGTGGCGCTGGACTGTGCTACGGCGACATTTTGCCTTCCGGCGATTTCTTTGTATTTTCTCTCTGTGAGCGCGTGCTGTCGGCATCGGGTGCTACAAAGGGTGGCATCATCTTAAACTGTGAAGGCCATTGAGGCAGGGCTATACTTTCGTTTTCAGCTTGGGTCCAGACGCGCCGATGCTACGAGCGTCAGGCGTGTGGCCCTGAATAGTGCTTGCATTGCACGAGGCGCGCGCGCTTGGCAGGGACGCTGGAAGCCCGGAGCTCGCGCTTGTAGCATCGGCTGCGTCCGACCCAAGCTGAAACGAAGTATAGTCCAGATGCAGCCGATGCTACAAGCGCGAGCTCCGGGCTTTCAGCGTCCCTGCCAAGCACGCGCGTTCTCGTGCAGTCAAAGCACTGTTCAGGGCAGCATGCCATCGCGCTTGGCAGCACGCTGCCTCTGGACCCAAGCTGAAAACGAAGGTGCAGCCCGCCCGTTCGCGTCGCTACGTGGCGACAGCCTGCGGCGAGCTCATTAAAAACTTTTTACCCTACCTGTGATACCCAGTTTATATCACTTCGCGCATGTAGTCTGGGGCGGCTTATTACGAAAAGAAAAGGTGAAGCTTATAGAGGAAAGCTAATCTGAGCTGTCGATGAAACGTCGTTCGATGAAGTGATTGTATCGCCAATGAGTGGCGACTGCCGGCAGAATTTCGGGTAAATAATTCTGCCGGCTGCTGAGGAAGAATAGACACTACCTAAGAATCACCCTGGTTCTTGTTTGCTCAGTAATCTCCTCAGTTGTGTAACAGATTCATTGTACATCTTCACATATCACGGATTGCTTGCACGTTTGTGCTTGTTTACGGAATAGGCTGTCTAATAAACTTACAGGAGATTTGAAAAACAATCCCTTGCTGTCTGTTTACCTTCCTTTTTGCAACCACCTGGGCGCGTACATTTTTCACAGGTTTCCTTGAGGGGTGGGTGCACAAGAGAGGTGTAATGGTTACATCATTGAATGAGGTCGAACTATATATGTTCCATATGAGCGGGGTGGGTGTAAAAGATGGTGTAATAGTAAACCCTGTTGGCGGGTGTATCTCTATTCCCTATGAGCGGGGTGGGTGTAAACAACGGTGTAATAGCAAACCCTGCTGAAAGTGTAGTGTAGACCTGCAGACCGGAACGACAGTAAGGGTGTACGAAAGGAGTAGTGGCACACCCCAAGATGGGGTGTATCTCCAGTACACCCCGAATGCCGAAGGAAGGTGTATAAAAGGTGTGCACATGCACCCCTTGGAAAGGGTGTATGTGTACTTGCACCGTTTTGAGGTGTGCATGTGTACACCTTTATGGGTGATAAGTATATGTGGCGCGCACTACACACTCCCTGTGGGCGAACCCACCACGCCCTTTTAGAGTGTAAGGCTGTGATTGATTAATTTCCCGATAGAGTATTGCAACGGCATGTAGCATCCGCCGTTCCGCGCGATGTGCGCGGCCAAAAGCGTCGCTGTGGTCAGCTTTCCACGATTGGCCAAACCATGGGCGTATGAGCACCGTCAGATTGTCAACTTTGACGGTGTCGGTTTCCGGATTGCGATGGCTCTAGCTTCTACTGTGCTTTTTAAACACACCATCGAACTCGTCGCCTGCACCCGATGGCAAGTAGCCAGAATAACAACTGGTGACGTCACGGCGAGGCAAATCCCAGTCGTGACGTCACGGAGAGAAACCATAAGAGGGCGCCACCGAAACATCTCGGCGCTATCACTCTCCAGGGACTCGCGAACGGGATATCGCTTCGTTATTAAATGCCGTAAACATGAAGAAACCGCCATCTAAAATCTGTCAGCGAACAACGCATCTATCCCCCCCACCCTTACAAAAATAATTGAAAGAAGAGCTATTAACACAACTACATTGTTGTTTTCTTTTCTGGAAATAAATGAGGGTTCTCTGACTCTCATCAATGTTATGTTGGGAGTAAATTCTACAAATTTATCAACAATCTTCGAACATGGCTGGAAAAATAAAAAATATTGACATATCTAATAAAAATGAAAAAATACCAGAAAAAATGTAACCGCATTTTTTTACAAAATATGAAGTTACGCCAATGCGGTTTGTACAGGTAAGTTATACGGCAAGGTGGACATTATATACGGCGATAATCGTAGAAGCAGTTGAATAATTAACTGAAATTTGTTCATTCATTTTTAATAAATGGTTGGATGGGTACTGTTGGAATTGCAGTTTTGACAGTAATTGTTTTATTCAATTCTGAACCAGTTTAAAAATGTGGAGGAAAGGCAACATGCTTTGAGATATTCATCAATGTATGTGTGTCTGTTTCCGCACTTTTCGCGTGTTCACAACTCAACACAGAAGGCGACAGGCTTTTCCGGGAATTTCGCGTAGAATAGCGATGGCATTCGTTTTTTGGCCCCTTGTCATAATAGGGAGTTTTCGTGACCGCGTTTCCCACTCCGCTAAGCCCTCCGCAACGAAGAAGCCGCTCCTGCGCCTGCGCGCCTTGACTGAAGAAACCAGGATCTCGTAGCGGGTTGCGGAGGGTTGCCGGGACAGCGGAAACGATCTACGAAAACTCCCTATTATTTCCATCGGCGCATCCATCAAGGACGCTCTGCCCGAGATAGAGATGATGCGACTGAAACGACTACGCTACTCTTCTAGTCACAGTGGGTGAGACTTCCGGCGCACTTTCTGCATCCGGAATCGGAATCGTCAGACAAAAACGCGAAAACAGGTCTACGAATTTATAAAGCACGTTGCCTTTTTCGCAAAAGGAAATGTTTAGAACCCCTTTTAGCATGCATGCTAAAGTCTTCAGAACGAACTCCTTTAAAATCGGCGAATCAGCTCGCGATCTCGACCTTATCGACGAGCGCTGGTTCATGGGCGTGGGCATTCAATTCTGGCTCGCGACAATCAATGCCTCGACATGCATTCGGGCATGCGGCTCATAGCCCAATCGCTGAGATGACGGAATAGAGGAATCTTACAATACTCAGCGCGCGCCCTCTGCTCTGCCAAGCCCAGCGCGTGCTGCTACGTTATAAACATTGGCGGCATGTAATCGGGTCCAGATCACGTGGCCGCCTTTTCTGGCTGCAAGTCGAGGAGGGGGTAAACGGTGTTCGTTTTTCTCGGATTTTTTTTTTCTGGACTACCTTGCGTGGAGAAAAAAGAACACTTGTGCTTCATAGGACATGCCAAGGGATAAGATATTTTTATTGAAAGCACAAAAAAATGAGACGTTTACAAATCTCTGTAATGAGCAACTAGAGCACAGCTCTTGAGGAGAAGGAGGAAGGGTATGGAGAGGAGGGTATGCCCTCTCCTCTTCCTCCTCCCTCCTTCTTCTCTCCTTCTCCTCCTTTCCTCCTCATCTCCTGCCACTAAATTTGTTCATTGGGGACGTGACACGAAGTAGTGACGTCATTTTCCCCGCTGAATTTAGCGGGAAAACTGAATTAGCTGTTGAGGTCATGTAACGTGAATTTTCCCTCTAAATTTAGCGGGAAAATTTCCCGTTACATTTAGCGGAAAAATTATCCGCTAATTTCGGCGGATAAATTCTCAGCTAAATTTAGTGGGAAAATTTCCCCGCTAACTTTAGAGGGGCAAACATCCCATAATGCAACGCGCGCGGTTACGCCGACGCCGCTCTAAAAGTTCGCGACCCGGAAACGGGCGCCTAAGAGCTGCGCTCTAAAAGTGTCGCATCGCCCCTTTAATTACAAGTATTTGCGTCAATTGCTCCCATCATCGTGACAGTTATCCCCCATCTAATGTTCATCTGGCCATTTTTTCTCACCTGCACAAACCGCAGAAAAATGTAATTTCGCGGCTTAAAAAAAAACAAAAAAAACCTGTAAGGTTCGTTTACTGCAGTTGCGTCGACGGCGTCGCGCTGCATTGCGTCGTGCAGCCTCCCCATTGGCTCGTCGTAAGGGTCGCCATAGCAACAGCTCGACGCAAGCAGTCTTAAAACGACGCAAGTGGTTGTAGACGCACTCCAACACAACAGTGTGAACAAGCCTTAGGAGGAGAGAAAAAAAGGAACACCCTTTATGATCAACTAACAAAAACACTTTCGATTTGCTAGATTGTAATGTTCGGGGAGTATGTCTGAAACTAATAACAAAAGTATCTTGCGAATAGACAGCAGCGTGTTAGCCATTTTGTTAAAACTCCTGAGACTGGGTGTGAAAAAAACCTTGAAACAACCAAAAGAGAAGAGACGGGTAAAATAGTAAACTTACACCAGCTCACCTGCACTGCAGGGCAGGGGCGATCATTCCGTTAATAACTAACAATGGCGTCCTTCACGGGCTCTGTTCTCGGTGCCTTCATGTTGGATATTAACGATCTACCTGCCCATTTAAACAAGGGGCTCGGTTTTAATGCAAATGAAGCTAACATTTGCGTTTGAAGTTGATTTGACTACAAGCGTCGTGCGTGCACTGCGCTCTGCCAGATAGGCGCACGCTGATTGGCCAACCAGGTAACGTAATTCGATGGAAATGACGTTAAAGTTTTACCGTGTAACAGAGGTGTAAGGTGTCGTTTGCCTCAGTGTGCAATCGGCAAATAGATATTCACCATTTTTACTCTGAGGCAAACAACACATTTAAAGGGCTTTAGGGGCTTCCATGCCATGGAATATGCGTGTATGGCCGACATAACTACGAGCATTTTAGTTTTACTTTATATTTTGTTATGAAAAATACGTTAGTTTGAAACAACCAGAACTTGTATTAAACAGCACGTGATTAAAGAGAGGTTGCCGCACTAAACTTTTTGACAATCTCGGATATTTTTCTCACCTTTGTGCTCAGAACACGACTATAAAAAATATATATATACACTTATGGCGATTTTTTTACAACGTACAACATATATATATATATATATATTTCCTTTAAAAAACTCTTTAATGTTTCATTTATTCTCACACCTTGTATGAAGCTCCGTTCTATGGAATTAATACTCGGACCATCGCTAGAAGCATGTACATTACATTGTAAAACGCTGCAGTTAAGTAAATGATATTTTGTGATTCAAGAGAGGATGTCAGCCGGTGTGATACAGATTAGCTAAACATTCTAAATCCATACCTATCTTTTCATATTGCATTATTGACCACGCTTGTAAGAAAACTTACTTTTATTACTTTCAATTCTTCTTGACAATTTGTATCCTCGAGATATTGAATTCTGCTCATTTTGAATATTAGCCGAAGATCTTTTTTTTTTTCTTGTTTTTCGAATATTTGGAGAGTTTCTCTCCAACTTGAACAATTACTTTTTTGGTCCAACTGAAGCTTTGAGTTGAACTTCAGACGCACTAATATATAATTATATGTGATAATGCTTTCTTTTGTGAGCTCCTTATGCAAATTGTGAAATTTCGACTTCTGCTGATGCTTTTCTTTGGAAAACTCCTTTCGTTCGTAGCCAACGAGTCGCGCTTAGAATTGGACTTGAGTTGGGCAAGCGCTTGCGCAATATTTCTTAGAAACCGTGTCGCTGCGAGAGGAAGGTGAAGACGGCAGACAGGTACGAATACAGTAGACATTTCAAATTGCTTTAAATTCAGAGCTTTGATCTTATCGGACAAAGATTGAGCGGAGTTGTAGCACAGTGCACTGAAGTTTTAGTGAACACTTTCTTACGCTCTAGTGAATGTTTACCGACTGGCGAATCGGAGAACGGGCCAATCCGCCGTCGTTTAGATCTTCCGGTTCCCTCTGCTACGCCGTTCAAAACAGTTTTTTTGTGTGCATGCTTTTGGACAGATGTGGGTAAGTTTCAGACTCACGTCATTTGCATCTCATCACCATCGTCTTTCATCTACGAAACAATAAGATGCTCTGACCAGTCGGAAGTTGGCAAACGCCGCTCACCCATCCCTGCACCCCAATACATTCGACACTGGTCATCGTTAAAACAAAATGCCCTGGGCTTACAGATTCCTCATTTCACAAAGCCAGTGATCTCGAGCCGTGCTGTCCTCCTTTTCACGAAAACGGACTCGTACGCGTTCCCAATGGAACTCTTGACGGCTCACCGAGTTTCTCGCAACAGAGCGTACGGGCGCGAACAACGCAAATTTGGGTTGCACGTAGTCGATCCGCGTGACATGCATCACTGTCTTACATCTAGCCTAAACATTTGCAGATCCTTTCGCTTTCAATTTCTTTGTTTTCTTTAACCTTCCGGGGCGAAACCGGTTAGCGCGCCCGTCGTCGCAGTCGTCTTCTTGCACCTTGTCTTCCCATCTGCCTACTGGCGTGTGTGGCGCAACACTGTTCGGTCCGTTTGGCAGATGACTGAGAGGCCGGCGCTCTCACCTCCTTTGCCGACGGCCTTGAGGGACTTCACCGTGCACGCCGGACGGGAGGCAGAGGCCGCAGGAATCCAGGAAACTCTCCAGAAGCTCGGCGACGTCTTTCAGCTCGCCCTTCTGCGCAGACGACGAGAAGGGTTCGCCTTGTTAGGGGCGCGCAGTGCAAGCTCATGATCACGAAGCAAATAGCGTAGAGCCATAATCACAACTGAACTGCCAGTGCCACTAGTTGCTACTGGAACTTTCAGTCACTTTAGTCATCTTGCTGATTGAAAGTATGGTTGACGATCATGTGCAGCTTTTACTGAAATCGCAGGAAACGTTTTTTTTTTTCGTCCTCCGGAAATCCTAAGGCAGTCAGCAAGAGAGCCAAACGATATCGTCTTCATGACAACGTTTTTAAAGCTCAATAAATGACATTTTCAGAATCGTGACGATCGGCGAATGCTCTGCACTCAGCACCAAACTCCCACAAGATAATCGCAGATAGGAGCGCCGATACTCTAAAGCATCGCTTGTTCAGTGACCTCTAGTTGCCACGAATAAAGAACACGCAGACGACGAGGGCGAACATCCATAGTCCACATCTCAAATTTACGTCGTTATCAAGCGGCCAGACGCGTGGGAACGTAAACCGCGAGGCACGTTCACGACGGCACGTCCGACCAGTGGCACGACGCATGGAAGGATGGCCATGACCGGCGCCATGTCAAAATGTTTCGTTTGTACAAGCGCTCGCCCAAAAACCTTCTGCGGTGGCTACGAGTTGATTGGGTCTTGGGAACGTTTTTTACGCAGAAAGGCCGATCTGCCCATGGAGTCTGGCAACACCGGCTCAATGCTGTAGAGCAGGAGTTGTCAAACTTTTCGATCTCGAGGAAAGGCTATCTCTCTTCATAGAAAACCAGTAACCCCTTCTGGTCTCGGCGAGGATGAAATAAAACAGTGCAGAGGAGTACATACCTTGTAAACAATAACACCAACTAAGGAGCGATAGGCACGTAGTCGTGGATCAGTGGATGGTTCAGATCCTCCAAGAAAGTGCTTAAACTGGAACAGTGCACTTTACTTAGAGGGAGGCACGGTCCAAAAATATTTGGGAGCTCGCAGAACCCCTGAGGATACTCTGGCGCAACCCCGGTGTTCCTAGGAACCCGTTTTGAGAACCCATGCTGTGGAGAGACATATCGAAATTGCCACTGCCAGTGTCCATATGAACGGGAATTGTATCGCCCTGAGGTCGTCTTTACCGAGGGTTTCTGCTAATTAAGACTTTAAAAGAAATCCCTATACCAATAGGGTGGTTGAGAAAACAGAAACTCTTTTCGGGAACAAACTGCCGGCAACGGCGGACGTCAGGGATCGCGAAAAAACACACTAATAATCAAAATAATCACCTAAAACTAGCTAATTAAAGTTTTAATTAGTAAAAATAAACGTATGGTTGAATGTTGACTGTTAGCGTTCTTTTCTCGGCCCATCGGCAGGTAAAGACGTAAATAGTCACTGTCGTGATGCACGTCAAAGGCCACCGGGTTCGTTGGTTGTATCGCACCCGTCTGCCAGTTCTACAACGCCGAACATAACTATAATACGCCGACCTCGCTAAGCATTCCACGCACGCACTCGTGACGCCGCCACACCTGTAGTTCGTAGGAGGCAGGCGCCAGTTGTCGAGCCAGCTCGTGCCGTCTCGTGCTGCTACTCGCGCAAACCCTCAGCGGGCGGGGTTGTCGCGCGAGCAGAACGACGATGCATGGCGGCAGCGGTGGCGTAGTGAAACTATACTCTGTTTCATACTTAGCGTGCAACGCTGTCAAAGCTACTGGCGCGAGCTGTGGTGCTTGATCTCGTTTTTCGTTTGCACGCGTTCTGGCGCAAACAAAACAATATATGAAGCCACGCGCTCGCGCCAGTAGCTTTGACAGCGTTGCACGCTAAGTATGAAACAGAGTGTAGCTGCGAGATCGGTCTATTCAAAGGCAAGGTTTGAAAATGTCCTAGCTGGATTATATATCCACATACCTGTTCAAAATAATCTGCGTTAAAATGGATACACCTGCGCCAACGCGATGAAAGTTGATCAATTTCGATAAAAGCCTGTAAACTTCTAGAATGGACGAAATCTTTAAATGCGTTTTCGACCAAAACCTTGGTTTTTAGACGTTTTATTACACAAACTGTGATTTAAAAAAAAAAAAAAACAAAACAACAACAGGAACTGCAAGATCTGAAGAGTATTATTAGGGATTAGCTGGAGCTTCGAGACCCCACTTATTCAGTTTCTGTGATTGTGATCCGCGGAACGTGCTGGTGCGCATGCCTTGTGGCGCGAGAGAATTCGATCGTTCCAATTAAACACTTTTCTGTCGATTTCTACTGCATTTTCTAAGTTCAGATTGCATTGTTGATTTAATGGTTTGACTGAGCTGCAGAGGAAACAAAAATAGACAATTTAGACGGCATGAATGGCCAGCATGAGTTTAGGGAATATTTTTGAAACTCGTCAGGTAGCAACCATCGTGAAGAAAGTTTCCTATTATAATAAAGAAAAAAATTTTCATCACACGTCAGAATTCGGTTTAAGAGACAGGTCGTGAGAGTTCTTTGTAAGGTGCAAAATCCGAAGGTTAGAACGAACGGCTTCCAAGATTTCGTCAACTAAAAATCCCGACGTTAAAAAAAAAAGAAAAAAAAGAAAAAAAAGAAGAAAAGTTACAAAGTTTAATGATGTTTCTGAAGATGCATTGGCCCTATAATAAAGCAAATTAAAATAAATATGTGTACTTACACTCAAGTTATGAAACTTGAAGTATTGGTTTAATTCCGCCGAAACTGTGCGAGTTACCAAAGCATATTTTCCTCCGCTTAGTATCTATCTAACACTCGCAAGTTTTACACCACTCAGTTGCGTCAGATGTTGTTGAACTTTT
This sequence comes from Ixodes ricinus, assembly GCA_037355805.1. NCBI lineage: Eukaryota > Metazoa > Arthropoda > Arachnida > Ixodida > Ixodidae > Ixodes > Ixodes ricinus. Next base: position 11,494 of record JAZHYW010062562.1, on the reverse strand, counting down.
CCGTATTGGACGACCGTGACATTTTGAAACCAGCACGTCTCAATTAAAAAAAAAAAGGATCTTGTTTATATTTTTATGCATCGCAAAGTCGAGTTTGAGAAAAGAGCATGCGCATGGAGGAAGCTTTTTGAGTGAAGTAAACTTTGGGTAAGGCACGGTACAAATTGATATGCATTTACGCGTCGGCCCAGTTCCAGGCGTACCGACTGGTAAGGAGTAATTGCGCTTGCTCGAAAGATATCCGGGCCGTGTGCGCATTCGCGTCGTCCAACGTTCAATCTCCTCTCGACTGTAGCGTTAAATAGTAATTGGAATGAAATGTCCAAATTTCAGAAATTAGCGTTATCCGATTCAAAAGGTATCGCTTATAAGAAAATTTTCAAAACCATTCACCCTTATATTTGCGGGCTCCGCTTGGTCACCCTTCTGTGGCTGAAGACATGAGAAAAGCGCTTATAACGTTGTATTCGGGCAATACTAGGTCCCGAAACTTTGGAATCGAATTCCCGTCGCAAGAGCTACAATTTGGATATTGACTGAGCAATCAGCGATGCGTAAGTTATTTTTAAAGCGAAAAAAAAAATCCGAGTTCGTATGAAACAATTTGTACACTATACTCAATACGTTGAGCTCCGAAAACGACACCGGCGCTTTTTGGAGTGTTAATTGACGGCAAAGTTCGGTGGCGTGTGTGCGCACATTACAGTGGATCAGTGGTTCTAATAGCCTTCTTTGATCGTTACTAAACAAAAAGTATATAAAAAAACGAAAAAAAAAACCGGGGGAAATTGGCGATAGCGTGTTTAGGGCTTGCTGTGCAAGCCGTGCGGGGCACGAGGCATCGTTTAGAGACCGCTTCGAATGCACGACTCGATAATCACGACATTCCACGAAGCAACGAATCCGCGCCGATGTTTCTCACGACTCAATGTGGTATTCGCTAATCTCTGTTCCAACTCAGGATGGACCGCAGCAAAGGCTACGAGCCATCACAACCAATCCGACGATGCGAACGCATCCACGTGACAACGCGCCCCGCGCGTTGCTGCGCCCTTCCGGAAGGTTACGCGACATTTAGAGGGGGCACTGGGTCGGCTCCGATGGCGCGTGGTATCCGCTGCGGTTCATCATAAGGTGAAACGGAGGTTAACGGTCTCGGCGGTGGAGAGCTTTGGGGAACCTTTTTGCACATCCGTTATCAATATGGGCCTGTTGCTCTCATCCAGGGGAGCGAGCTTACTGGCGGCCTTAGCTGCGTGCGCGACTGCTGAGCAAGTGCTGATGGCAAGCTTCCAGCCAGAGTTCTTTTGCAACGTGCATTCCGCACCATCCAGATTGTCGCTCTTGGCAGCCAATAAATGTGAGCTCGTTCTGAGCATGCGCCCTAAGCCAGCGCCCTCAAATATGGTGTCCAGTGAGTACCCCCTATTGGCGGTGTGCGCGATCGAAAGCGTCGCTGTTGTCGGCCTTCCACGATTGGCCGAATGCTCACTACTGACGTCAGTAAAGGATTTTTTATCGACGGAAATGAAGATGAATGTAAGAACTTGAATTTTGACAGTGTTGGCAGTGTTGTTTCGAGAACGCAATGGTTTCAAGCTTCCACCATGCTAATTACCAACACCATCGAACTTGTTATTCGCATGGTAATGACGTCACGAGAGGGAACCATACGAGGGCGCCACCAAAACATCTCACCGCTAATTGGGCATAAAGTTACGCTGCAGCGTTTATATTATGCACAAGCATATGGCACAAGTAAAGCCCGGGTTTCACAGCAGTTGCGTCTGACTGCGTTTGACTGCGTTGCGGACAGCGAGACGCCGGGACATCCCTGCTGCTTATATCGCGTGCCAAGATGATATCTTTGGATTAGATTCCACGTTTCATACAGACAGCACACATGTGCGGTGACTCGCTTTCGGTTCTCGCCGCAACGCAGTCAAACGCACTCAAACGCAAGTGTCTGAACCGGCCTTAAGGGTCGTTTACGAGCGTGTCAGCGCGCGCGTTAACAGAAAATACGAAAGAACTAAAAAAAAAAAAATTAAATAAAGAACAGAAAAGTGCAGCTCGCGTTTTCAGTGTCTTATCAAAACGATAACAATGCTTTTTCTCGCTGTTATTTTGTCATCGTTATTTTCCGAATAAAAATTCTGCCACCTCGGCGACCGCGAGCCACGTGAGAGAGCCTAATAACGCACAACCGACACGTGATCTAAAAAAAAAGAAAATGTTAGCTTTTGTTCCTACGTTGCTCAAACTTGAGAGCTACGGGTCTATATACCTTAGTATCGCTTATCACTCGGGCGAAAAATACTGAGCCACTGAGCTGTGGACGCATGCGCAGCGTCTGATATGGCGAGCAACAGGGCAACAGCGAACGCTCAGAAGGCGTTCCACAACCTAGGGGTTAACTCGTCAAACACAATGTTGGGGCCGAAGTTCACAGAGCGCTCCAATTGGATTATCACGACGAGGACTTCGCGCTTTTGTCGCCGGCGTCCAACCGGCGCGCTCCGCGAACTTTCGGCTCCAACTTCGTATTTGACGGGTTTACGGCCCCAACAGACAAAAATGTCAGCGCCCAGAAGGTAATTTTCGCAGAGGTCTATACGGAGCGAAAGTTCGTCTGCTTTTTGCGCAGAGGGTTGCGTTGACGTCGGAACGCAGAGCTCTGATTGGCTGGGATTGAAGGATAGTGGGTATACCTCAAGGCTGCTTGCTTTGAGGTCTAGCCACTATCCTTCAATCACAGCCAATCAGAGCTCTGCGTTCTGACGTACGAACTAGCTCGGAGCACGTGGAGCGAAAACTCGCGCTGAAGAACCCAGGGACGCTGGGTTCCGCCAACACTACCTTTGCAGAAGGCCTCCGCATGGCCTCCTCTCCTCTATGCAACGTCATCAGTCGGATCGCCCGACCTTCGACGCGCTGATTGGACACGAGGTTCTGCAGACGATCATTAAGGCTGATTAACTTCCTGCTGTGTAAACATAGATACAACACAATTATTGTTATTTTATGTACGGGATATTATCATTTTTAACAGAATTGTCTAATTTTAGCGCAACTTGTTACGTTGAACTTTTTTTTCTTCCACATATGCGTGTAGCATACATTTTTTTTATGCCCTATTGGTTACTTGTAAATGTAAAGACTGTATTTTGATACGCGCTTTACTGCTGCTGCATTTTTTGGGGCTTGGGGCCAGTCAAGCTGTTGCCAACAGCTTCTCCCGCTTGTCTTCGTTAACATTCTTTTTGATTGAAAAATAGATAAACAGTAATCAATATCGTAAGCAGTAAGTAAGGATGAAAACTGACCATCAGCTGAAATGACCCTCGTGCGAACCTACAGTCTTGTCAAAGCTTGGCTTTCTTGTCATACTATGGTGCCTCGAACGCGTCTCCGACTGGTCCCTCGATTTCCGCCTCATGACGTCATACAAGTGTCACGCTGCCGCCCGTGGCGATCCTGGCGGCGTCCCAGCAGCGGTGGTGCATGTGGCAGACACCCGTTCTGCTGCAGGTCGCTCTCTGGCGTGACAGCTCACGGAAGCTTTGACAGCTAAAAGTTAGGACGCCGCGTCGTCTGCGACACTCGCGTTCGCTCGTGCTTTTACCAGCATTTCTACGACCAACCGTCAGGATCGCGACATCCGACAGCATGACACTTCTTCGGCTTCTATGACGTCATATGTCGCCATTTCGGCACCACTTTTGATGTATGGGCTGCATAGGAAGCTAAACACACCAGTCGGAGACACGCTCCAGCTACCATAGTGATACATAACGTACATAGGAGGCCTTCGAAGCCACGCGCTCTCTTGGGCTTTATTATAACTTCCGCGACTGTATTATACATCAGCGAGAAAGAGCTACACACACGCCGAGGATAATCGGGAAGCCCTTGCTATTCTCGTTTCCATGCTCGTATTTTCGGACCGTCACTCGATATATCTTTGTGCTTCGTCGGCCTCGTGTTGTATAAG
>JAZHYW010062562.1:0-5000 GCA_037355805.1 Ixodes ricinus | reverse complement strand
TTACAAATAAAGCGAGGACGGGTAGACCTAAATGGACTGATATGCAAATACCACGGAGCTTAGCCGGAAACGGGGCAAGGCAAATAGAGACGGGCGATTCGAAGGCGAGAAACATTGAGCTATCGCAAACTCCGCACAAAGCGACGCGAAACCGACGGACTATTCGTGCGCCATTCTTCGCACAACACCGTGACAAACGCAAATTTTGCTTAAATGAATCGTACGATATCTTGCACACGACTTAAGCGATGCGTGTTCAGCGGTGCAACAGGTTTTTTGCGGGCTAAAATCGCAAAAATATATATTAAAAAAAAAAGAAAAAAACGACGAGTTTCGTTTACATTTATTGCATCATACACAACACGGCCCACGTATGCTATAGGACGGAGTCGTACGTCCAGAGTCCTATCATATATTTACTCAAGAAGCTGTCCACCCTGACTGAGTAGTGCTTCCTGTTTGATCAGCGTCTTTTTTTCCCCCTTTTCTTTAGGAAATACATTTGCTTTTTTATTGCTTTTGCTATTCTCGCTTTTTTTTTTCTTCTCGGAGAGCGTGTTCACGGTTTGCCATGGTTTTCGCAAAAACGTTTTCTTCCTAGTATTTGAAGATGTGGGCTCTCGACCCTTTCTCCTTCGACTGCGTAAAATGTAAAATTCCAAATCGACGTTTTTTTTGTTTTTTTTTTTAATCGTGTTGCGGTTACAGTTACGGGCACACTCTCATGGGCTTGCTAATTAAAAAAATAATCTCTAAAGAGGACGGAAAACAAATATCACAACGCTTTCTGGGATGTTGACTTAATAAGAAAGTTAACATTCAAATTTTGATTTCGCTATAAACGTGACCTCAAAGGAAGTCGGATTTGTCTCTTTCAATGCTACCACGCCTGTTTGGCGTTTAGCACATTAGAAACGAAATATAACTAGTTTAGAAGTGTTTAAACGTGACAACGTCATTGCATTAACATAGTTCTAATATTCACGAGATGACTATCAAGTCAAGCTGGCGATCCTATTGACGCCTCGGAGACGAGAAGAAATACCACAAGTTTTCTATATTTTCTCCACATTTATGTTTGTTTTACAACAGCTTCCCAAAATTCACGAAAAAAGGCGATAACCGTCCGGGTTTCCTCCCAATTTGATTTTAATCATCCGGATAAGTCTGCAAACCGAAAATATGTAGCGTGTTTCGAGCTGCGCTTGTTCCTTATACATGGTCTTGCTCGAGCTTGAAAGACAAAAAATTACGCCTAAGTTTTGCAGAAAGGTGACGATTCAGGTCCCGCTAGACATAAACACGTTAAATGCGCGTGTTAAACTTTTACGTTACATTTTGGAGACATTTTATTCTGAGACCCTATAGTTTGATGGGTCACATGCGCACTCGTCACATGCGCACTCGTCAGAGGACGATTCGTCACAGGACGATTCGTCACACAGGAACATTCGTCATAGGATGACTCGTCACGCGGCCAACCGGTCCCACAATAGTTTGTCCCCCCAAAAATGTATTGTTCAATTTGGTTCGGGCGGACAAAGTGGCTCACCTCATATCTTAGTATGTCTTTGGCTTCTGAAAGGCGAAGAATTTGTAACAAACGTTTTAGCTTCTGGTTCGGTCCCGAACATCGAATGTTGGTTCGGCCTGACGAAGTTGGGTCACCTCTTATCTTAGCTTGTCTTTCGCAAGGTCGAAGAATTTGTAACAGACGTTTTAGGGGGGGGGGGGGCTTCTGGGGACGTCCCAAACGGTGAATGCGGAGGACATTTAAAGCGACTTTTTTGGAACTCAGACAACATTCAAAAAGGATGGAGGTGATTGCAACAGAGATAGGTGGAGCCATGCAGCTGCACGAGGTGTACTCGTACACACGCAGCAGAAATAATTCCGATACTTATTGGTTTTCTCGAAGAGGTGTATGCAAGACAAAGTAAAAACTGATTTGGCTGCCAGTCCAATTATTGCTCGTTCAAGCCAGCAACCTAGATCAACCTGCTGAAAACTCGTAATATGATGAAAGGAAAAGCGGAGGATGAGTATTGTAAGATTAGTTTTTCTAACCACTGGTTTATGTCACAGTGAGAAGTCGTGAAACTTCTCATCAGGGAATGTGGGCAGTTGTTAAAATTTACAAGTGGCTATCGTCGATTGCCCGATCGATGTGACCAGTTGCCCGCATGACGAGTCATCCTGGATGAAGAATGTTCCTATATGACGAATCTCCTGTGACAAATCGTCCAGTGACGAGTGCGCATGTGACGAATCGTCCTCATCCCAGTTTGATGAACGTTTAGAGCAACAGGAAAAGCCCCGCCCCTCCCACAAAGCTGTTTGCTTGCCATGATTGGTTGTCTCCTACTCTCCAGCCTTCGCTCCACTAAAGTGGGAAAACTGGGGGCTTTCTGAGAAGAGCTTGTCCCGCTTTCAACAGACTACAGTCCTAAACACACTCCGTGTAAAAGTGTAGTACGTTCCTCCGAAGGAGCAAAGTGGTTAAAATTGGGCTAGTTGGTTCATAGATTAAAGAATAGAAAGGCACCAGAAACAACGAGGACCAAGACGAAGTAAGACAGCGCTAGTGTTGTCTTACCTCGCCTTCGGTCCTCGTTGTTTTCGGCGCTTCTATACTTTTTTTTCTTTTAACTTCGAAGAAGACAGTGCCGACTTTTTCACCTGTTTCTCGAGCATGGCCATGAGCCCTCCCTGCGGCGGCTCGTGGTGCAGCTCGGTGTCGTTGTCCGGGAGGCCCACGCTGATCTTGAAGGAGCAGTAGCTCGGGGCCAGGGTCGAGATGTTGAAAGCCCGCTTGAGGAAGGCGTCCGTCGTGTTGGCCGGTGGCACCCTGAGGCAGTCGTCGAACGACGAAAGGAAGCTGAACGTGCCGCCCAGGATGCCCGCCGGAGGCTTCACCTAGGGCGTCCGTCACTGCGTCGGATTGACACCGCAGCGGTTTACGTATGCCTCCGCCAAATTAGATTATTTAACACCGCGGGAGGGTCGCACCACATCGCACGCCACTACTAACACCATACAAGAGACGGTCTGTATAGACACTGTCTATACAGACCGTCTTGGCCGCAGAACAACTTTATTACATTTTCGAAGCATGTATAAAGCTGCTTCGAATATGCTTGATGTCTGTCCGCAGATAATTCTATCTTCACGTCGGCAGCGAATACCGTCTCTTTTATACAGGGTGTTTCTTTCAAAGCCCGAGAGATTTGTTTGAAGAAGAGAAAGAGCCACGAAAGCTACACGGATACGGTTTGTGCAAGTGAGTTATACGGCTAGGGGGACATAATATAGGGGACTACAGTCGTCACGAGAAGTTGAATGATAAACTAAAATTCGTCAATTAACTTCTAAATTATTGAGGAAAAGACATACGGCCCCAATTAGAAAATCGTTGAACGTAACCGAAAACCATTAAATCGGTAATTTTTAGAGAGACGAGCGAAGCGCATTAGTGCGCTGAAGTTACCGCTCGTAAAGGCCGGTTCACACAATAGACCATTTGCTGTCATTGCCCATCAGCATCAAGGAGAATGCAGGAATGGTGTTCCACGCGCCACACGCGCACGCCTTCCCCGCATAAAAGATTCGAAGTAACAACTAAAATAAAGCATTGACGAACGCGCGTGCAAGATGCCATTTGTTTTAGGTATTTGCTTTAGATAAGTTCCTACTGTGGAGGCCAGCACGTGCGGCGCGTGGAACACCAACCCCTGCATTCTCCTTGATGCTTGGGTAATACTGCACTAGGGTCTATTGCGTTTGAGTGCGTTTGACTGCGTTGCGTCGAGAACCGAAAGCGAGTCACCGGCATATTTGCTTCTTATGAAGCGTGGAATCCAATTCAAGGAATCATCTTGGCACGCGATATAAGTGGCAGGGATGTCCTGGTTTCTCGCAGCCGTAACGCAGTCAAACGCAGTACAAACGCATCTGTCTGAACCAGGCTTTAGGCTGGGCTGAGAAAGCGTGGATGTTAAGAGACGGAAGAAACGCTCGGGCACGTTATCGCACTGGGGTGGCCTCGCTCCCGCTGCACGAGTGGTACCGCACAAACCGCATTAGTATACCTTTCGCGGTATTTTTTTTTTAAGAAATTTGTTGAGTTTAGAAAGAAACAGCCTGTATACACTATAAAGTATGAAGTGTGTTATAGCTTTGAGTTTCGTTTGTCTCCTTTGGTTTGCGGAAGTGAAAAGCACATCGAAAGGGGAACTACCCGTGAAGAAAATCTCGAACGACAGCCGACGTTTTTTTGCTGAAAACGAAAAGTTAGCTGCAATATTAGAGATTTTGAGGAGATTAATTTTATTAAATTGTGTTGTCACTGGCAACTTAAAAAAAAAGAAAGCGCGTTTTGCTTTTGTTACAACTCTGGAGAGAGATGGGAAAATATTTAATTATGCATGGCAGCAATTCCGCTTCGATATATCGTATAATAGAGACGTTTAGTTGATCGTTTTCACTTTCCGCTCCGTTTCGAGCCTGCTCAACTGCGCATGCGTTGCCAGCTACGTTCAAACTCAGAGCGGCCGCGCATGCGCACTGGCGATTGTGCCGCTCAGAGGAGCGGAGCAGGCGCACGAGAATATCTGCCGTTGTGATCTAATTGTCAACCAACCTCATGGTTTCTTCTCGCGAGATCTGACGTGTAGACCTGGAGGCAATGTGAAGGAGCAACAAAATATGTATGTTATCAAGGAGCAACAACAGCCACGCCACTCCATTGTTTCCGTGAGTAAGGATCTTTTCTTACCTGTAGTTTGTACGATACTTGGTACGTAAACACTTATACTTTATACCTTCCATTTTCACTCAAAGCCGAGAATCGCTGCTTTGGACACAATAAACCATTATAAAATCTCGAATAAAACGAAAGTAAGGTATACATGGTATTTCAAGGAAAACACAAAAAAAAGTATTGGCCGAGATAACTTCCAGTGGACTATGTGCATGTTTCAATGAGAAAGAATGCGCAGCGT
>JAZHYW010062560.1:0-36922 GCA_037355805.1 Ixodes ricinus | reverse complement strand
AAGTACCAACGAGATGCAGAGGCCTAAAAGCTGGTGATCAAAAGAACATAATGACGAGTCAGCGCAATTTTTGCTCTCCTTTTTTGTTTTTGAAGGCGCAGCTCTTAGGCGCCTCTTTCCGGCCTGGGCGGCGTCGGCGTCGCCGTCGCCGTCGGCGTAACCGCGCGGTGCATTATGGGTCGTTTTCCCATGGCGACGTCACCCGTGACGTCACCGCGCGCTGCATTATGGGTAAATGTTTCCGTTAAATTTAGCGGAAAAACTTCCCCGCCAAGTTTGGCGGAAGGTTTTCCCACTAAATGGGAGTCGAGCAGGAAGGAGGAGGGGCATGCCACTCGCTCTCCGTTTTCCCCTCCTCCTCCGCGAAGGCTGCAAGCTCTAATTCGGTCTTACAAAAGATTGTAAACGTCTTTCTTTTCTTTTTTTGCTGATTAATGCTGTTATTTATTTCTCTATAGTCGCTGTTACGTTCATGTTTCTTGTTTAAAGATCGGAGTCTTTCTCGGCTGATGCTGCAATCTCTAAACGATACAAAACCCTGATGCATCCGGCATAAATCGGTCTAGGACTTTTCGGTGCAGGACGTTTCGGTGCTTAGGGCGTTTCGGTGCGGTCTCTTTCGGTGCGATGCCGTTTCGGTGCGGACTTTTCGGTGCTGGACAGTTCGGTGCACGGACTTTTCGGTGTGGGACTTTTCCGTGTGCGGGACATTTCTAAGTGCAAGCACTTTTTACCGGTGCACTGGGCGGTTTCGCGTGCGCAGGCATGAAAAATCCGCGAGTTTGCTGGCTTTTTTGTTTGAGTCTAGACGTGACAAGCGCCAATTCTAGCTAGCTAAGTTATTTTTTCGCACTTTTGCCAATTTGGAGACTTGGTCATCCATTTACGGTCACTGCTCCCTCAATAAAGCCTGACTCACTGCTGTTGGGCGCAGCACCATCCTGCGGCGTGAGGATTGGAGGCGTTGGGCAGTGGTGGTTCGTTTGTCGGTGTGGTCTCTTTTCCGACTGTGCGCGCGGTCGCATCACGCTGTCTCAGGTAATTTTTAACAATCTCAGCTGCTTTCTGCTGAGGCCTTTCCTACACGGATTACCGGCGTAATAAAAGCCCACGCAGCTGCAGGAGGCGTAAAGACGCCTGCTTAGTGACCCAGCACCCGCGCAAGCGCAGTTGTGATGAGTCTCATAGATGCGTACGTTGGAACAGAACACCGTCCAGTAAACATAACCGTCCAGCGTATCAGGTCGCTTCCGCAAGATGCTGGGCCTAACAAAGTCATTTTAGGTCGTATATGAGTAAGTGATCGTAAATGGATGACTAAGAATCTACAAATTTCCAAAGTGCGAAAAATAAATTTCTTGCCCCTACAGAATAGTGCTTATTGCGTTTAAGACAAAACTAAAAAAAAAAGAAACTCGTGATTTTTTGATTTTTTGTGCACCGAAATGTCCGTGCACTGGAAATGTCCGTGCGCCGAAAAGTCCATGCCGCAATGTCCGCACACCGAAAGGTCCCACCAAAACGTTTGTGCACCCGAAACGTCCGTGCGCCGAAATGTACGTGCACCGAAAAGTCCGTGCGCAACGAATCCGTGCACCGAAAAGTACCGACGCCGACACGCCCGACGCCAGAGCGTCTACCATCGAAATGTCCGGATCCCACATTCAGGTGTATGCACTCCCGTTGTTTGGGACCCGTTGCTAAGACCGACATTAACTTGAGTGAGTGCAAAAACAGGCTGCACGTTTTATACAATCTGATTGCAGATCGACTTCCTCAGTTATGAAAATGTTTATCTAGTGCGGGCTTGAGCCATTGAGTGTTAGAAGAAAAATAGCGCGCCTAAAGTTTCTGTTTCGGATTTTTGATGCGCAGCTAAATATAGATCCTAATGTTCATCTTAAACATGTTACCAACAGGTGGGCTCGTCTCGCGATATTTTATTGAACGTACGCATCAGAATCATATTTTCCCAAATTGATGCGTTTAAATATATTTTTTTTGTTAAAACGATAAATGACAGAAACAAATTTCCATAACACATTGTTAGCTTTATGAACGTGTCTACATTTAAAAATGGGCTATGATGCTTTGTGTGTTTTTCTGTTTTGTGTGTGTTTTTCTGAAGGGATTTTCTTTTTTGCTTTGAATTGTGACGCATCAGGACATGCCTTCAAATAAGTGTTTATATTTATGTTAACGGAGGTGTAACTAGCTTGTACGCTGTATCTAGTATATCTCCCTGTAATGGCTCATGGGCCGACAGTATCTGAAAATAAAATAAAGAAATAAATATATATAAACAAATTATTTATGAAGCAATAATGACTAGCCGAAAAGCAGAAAACACAAGTAAAGACCCCGGCCCCGGATTCGGGGGGGGGGGGGGTGAGTAAAGATGCAGAAAGAGAAGAGAACAGAGGTGACAAAAATATTTAAAGTTCGGAAACTTTGTTAAAGCAAACTTCTCGAACGGAACGGTGAATACATGCCAAGGTTTACATTCAGCAAACGCATAGGCCTTTGTGGCGAGTGTTTACCGACATCGGCGTAGCGGCGTCGCCAAGCTTTTTGGACCCCTTGGACTGGAGGATGGACCTCGCCTAAATATAGCGTCACCCTATTCACCTCAGCATCTACATCTGAAGGCTAGCCAACAATAAAAGACGGTCCGATTTGAATTTCAGGTACTATCCATGTTTGAGAGGCGCTCTGCGCGTTCCTTGATGGTTTGGGTAAATAGCTTTACTTCAATGTGCTTTCCGTTTAGTTTCTCGGCCAGGCTCGGCTTTGAATGGTATACAAAAACTCTAAAGCTTATTTCCCAGGTATGTGTACTTTAACCCCCCCCCCCCCCTCCGCTCTCTCTCTCTCTCTGCTCTCCCAGAGCCGTGTATACAGAGAGTTTGGTCAATGGGAGGCGCGGGCAGAGCCAGGGCGTGCACCAGACTCAGAGAGAGGGCTTGGCGTGCTCTCTTGACCAACCAGAAGCCGAAAAGAATCCCCTAACGGTGGTAGCGAGAAACTGATTTAATCAAAGGTGTATGTTGGTGTATGGTTTTAATAAGCGCGTAAGAGTGAAGTGTAGTGACCCTTCGTGGTTGAAAATTGGGTGCACGTGATGTTTCGATCATGATCATGCAGATAGATGTAAGAAACGAATGTGCCGCTCGAACTCTGTCTTGCTCGGGCGGAGTGCGACCGCTCGGACGGCAGATTCCCGGCCCTCGGCGCTTGGCGTACGGATTATGTCGATCGTTCCGTTAGTCGCACTCTTCTACCATGATTTCGGATGACCGCGATTGAAACATCACGTGCACGAGTTACTCCGACGCACTTATTAGGTTTGCTTCTCGCGACCACCGCCAGGGTATTATTTCCGGCTTCTGGTTGGCCACATTCGAATTTGATAAGACGCCCTGGAACACGCCCAGCCCGCTTTCGGCCAATGGCACCTCCTCATTTTCTCTTATACTTCACAAGGAATGGCCAAACTCTCTACATATACGGCTCTCTGCTCTCGCGCTCGCGCTGGCGGCCCACCGCGGCTTGACCGATTTCGATGCGGAACGTTCGCGCTGTTTTATTGGGTGTACGCGCCAAACGTACGCGTATTATTCGCGATGAACTGAATTACCAAGGAGTGAGTTTGAGCTCCATCTGAGCATGAAGAACGTACCCTGATATAGCGTCCTGTGACTAATGAAGGCACCCGATTTTCCCTCTCAAAACGGGCATTAGTTCATCTATCTGTCTTTGATGTCCCTGTTCTTCAATTCGCATCTCCGTCACTCTACTTTGCTTCTGTTTGTTTTGCTTTGTTTGTTTGTCTCTGTAGGTTTTTGCTTGCGTTTTTGTCCGTCTGTTTGTCTCATGCTCTCGAAGATCTCTAGTATGTGTCGTTTTATTTTGGTGCGTCAAGTTGACGTCTCTGTGAACATTGCTGCTGCTGCCGGGCGACGCCATGCAAGTCCATCTTTGGCTTCGGTGCGCCCGCGCTCCATATAATGTGCAGGGTAAACAAATAGAAAAAAAGATATATATATATATATATATATATATATATGTATGTATTTACAGGGATTTTTAATTGCAGAAATAAACGGCGCACCTCACGGTCTGAACCAGATGACAAAGAATGAGAACCAACCGTTATCTTATTAAAAAGTTACAGCCGCTTTTTTTCTGAACATTTAAACGGGAAAATGGCGGCCGATGGACCTCTTATAATGCATGCAGCTGAATGGTGTCAGTTATAGGAAAGGGGTGAAAACTAACCCCATTTTCCCATTAAAATTTTCAGAAAATCACCTATATTTTTTTTTTTTTTACTGATATAATTATTTGTTTTGGAACTTTGGCATCCGCAGTGTTCGGACCGCTCTGCTACGTTTGGGCGGAAAATGAGCTTTTGGTAATGCGCAATTAATTTTTGTAATAAAAAAAACAACAAGAAACCCTGTAAATTGTTTGGGGGGCGCACCTTGTACATGCTTCGTTTGAATAAAATAATATTATTATTAATGTATGATGTCTGTATTTATCTTTTTCCTGTCGTTGTCTATCTGCTGCCTGTCTATACCTTTGTCTGTTGTCTGTCTATATCTTTTGTCTGCCTGTCTCTATTTCTGGGGCTTCGCCTGTTTTGTTGTCTGCCTGTCTGTCCTTGTCTGTTTGACACTGATGATGTCACTTGTATATGCTCAAGGTCGAAACAAATATCGCACCGCCGGAAACGGCATTAGTATCCCGCGCATCCGAACAATAACGTGCAGCGAGCAAGTCTGAAGAAATAATTTACCCGTGACCACGTCAAAAAAAAAAAAAAAAGATGGATGGATGGATGTTATTGGCTGCGTCCTTTATAATTGAGCGGTAGCTTGCGCCACCTAGCATGGAAACCAAAAGTAGGATAGATTCCCTCGGTCTTCTAAGCCAAAAAAAGAAAAAAAGTTAACAGTCTCAGGTTTGCCAACAGGCGAAAGTATGAAACGGGACCAAAAACAAAAGTTTTCTTCGCGATCCGTCCAGCATTGAGGGGGAGCCTGTCCTATCAGAAAAGTGCACGAGCGTTGCGCAACACGGCGGAAAATGTTGCGGCCGAGTTGCGGCGATAAGCGTGGACCATACACACCGTGTCACCTCGTATGCGATGGATCGCAGAGGACGCTACGGAGCCACCGAAGCCGTTACAACGCCGCGAGATTGTCACGTGAGCATAGAGGTCGGCGCAGCGGCGCGCGCGGGTCACGTGATATGTTCGCAGTGCGGGATTGGCTGGCATGAAGTCCGATGCGGTCCGTGGAAAAGTGAAACGGAACATAGCGTCGAACGGACAGCGAACGGTAGAACAAACAAACATAGGAAAACAGCACCAGTTTCGCCGACTCCAGCGACTCCAGCGAGTGCTCTGAAAGAACCAAACGAACAAACAAAAGAGCAACCTGCGCGGATTCGGGAGAGTGTTGATTGAGTGGATGGGGGCCTGTTGTTATCGCTGCAAAGATACGGGCCGCTGGGTAGGCTGTGTTAAGCAAGAAACCAATGACGCAACAACCGCAACGAAAGAAACCAGCTATAGCTGCATGAGGTAACCTCGGCCGGATGGTGTCGTCGAGGCCCTGGACTGTATCCGAGTGTCGTGCCAAATTAATAGACTTATTGCTAAATTACTAAAGCATCAAGGAGAATGCAGGGATTGGTGTTCCACGCGCCACAAGCGCTGGCCTCAGCAGCAGTAACTTTTCCTAAAGCAAATGTAAAAAAAAACATATTGCATCTTGCACGCGCGTTTGTCAACGCTTTATTTTGGTTATTTACTTCGAATCTTTTATACGGGGATGACGTGCGCGAGTAGCGCGTGGAACACCAATCCCTGCATTATCCTTGATGCTTGGGTAATATAGCAATAGGGAGTATTCACTGGCGGCCATATCCGTGTGCGTGGTTGCTTAGCGCGTGCTGACGGCCAGCTTCCACAGTTCTTTTGCAACGTGCATTCCACACCATCAAGATTGCCGGTCTTAGCAGGCTATTAATGTAAGCTCGTTCTGAGCATGCGCTCTAAATATTGACCTCAAATATGGCGTCCAGTGAATGCCCCCTATAGGTCTATACACCTTTCGAAGAAACACTCGAACCCAGGGGCAACAAACCGTTTTCGAGCCCATTCACTGGGTTTGAGGCTAGACTCTCACCGGTGTCCCTGCTAGCCCTAACCGAGTGGACTGTGATTTCAATAGGCGCAGCCTCCGTAGGCGCAGTTTCAAGCACTGATGGCGGCTAGATTCTCCTCTTTTCCGGCTGTATTTTGTGTTTCACGGTGTATGCATTTCCTCGAGGACAATAAAAAAGCTTTGTACCAAATAAAATAAAAAATACTGTAAACATTTTTTGTTGGGTACGCACGCGACAGAACGAATGCGACTGGAATGTTAGTTTTTTTGTTTTTGTTTTTTACGATAAGTTTTGACGGCGCCGTTCGATTAGCCGCGTATCAAACGACAAAGCGCTGAGCTGTGGAAAATAATTTACAACAGAAGATAGCCGAAAGGCATGCATTTTTCACGCTCACAAATAACGTGTTTACCGATGGACAGGACACGGACATACAATTTACCGAGTGTTGACATTCGAACAATATATTGCACGTACCACACGATGCAGCGTTATCTGAAAGAATTTATTTCAGAAACATCTCAAATAACAGAGTGACAGTTGACGACAGTCACATCTTGACGATGGGAGAGCAACCGAAACGCCAGTAAATACGTCGAAAATACGAATCCCGGACAAAAGCTCACCGACAAAAGCTCACCGGACAAAAGCTCACCCATTTTTTACAGACCCGGACAAAAACTCACCAGGAAAAATTTCATGTTGGTCTTAACACGAATGCGGACAACTTAGGTGCGTGCGTGCTACACTAAAATGGAAAGATAAATTAAATCTGACAGGCGCATGGTTTGTTGATCAAAGTAGAAACAAGTTTATTTATCAATTGGTTAGAAGCGAATGCAGTTCCCTACTAGCTCCAGCAGTCTTGGTAGGTCTCAATGTAACTGCGAGCCCTCGCAGATATTTTTAAGACGATTCTGCAGGCGCCGAGTGGTTTTTGCACCCGCTTCACTGGGGGCTCACCTCTCCGAGCTTGTGTCAATGCCGTGGCAACGAGCGCCTGATTTTGCTGTAGACATTCAATCAGCCTCTAAGACGCTTGGATGGGCGTGGCCGACAAGCTTCTGGAACCCGGTACTCCATCCTTCGCAGGTGTTGTTCGTCCGGTCTTTATCTTGAAGAGTGGCGTCGTACATATTCCACCGTTCCGAGGAAACTCCGGTCGTCGTCGGCGCAGTCAGGCAAAGTGAAGAATTCGCTCTGGGTGCTGCAGCAGAAGGAGCAGAAGCATAACGGAAGGGGCCGTTGACATACGTGCAATCAAAGTAGTCCAGCAGGTCGCCGATGTCACCGGTAGGCTGTTCCTTGATGTAGGTTAGTCGTTTGGAAACAAGCTGTGGTGGAAGGAACGCCAGCCTATCCAAAATCCCGCACAGCTTTCTAAATTGGTCATCTGTTATAATGCAATTAAATGCCAAGGCGCAAGCGAGCTGGACAGGAATGACGAAAATAATCCCTGGAGAAGGGGAAAAAGAGAGACAAGGACAAACACAAATCTCCAAACACAGCTTGGTGACTGGTGAGCGACTGAAAAAATCCGCCTGGTCCGGGTATCGAACCCGGGACCTCTCCATTACAGGTCGTTGGTCATCTGTTTTGTACTTTTCCAATAGGCCGCACTCCCGTTCCTTCATTTTTTTTTTAATTCGCAGCTTAGTGGTGTGTATATTAAAGTTTTGCTTCAATTTCCCTTTCACATTTTCCTGAGATAAACCTTCATTTTAAATACATTTACTACGCACAATGACGGAAACAATTAATTTTCTTAGCCAGTCACTTTCCTGAACCCCAAGAAAACCCATGCATTAGTAATGGAGAGACATTGCGCCTAACCTTTATCTGCGCGTTTAGCGGGACACAGGGTTGGGCTGTATCGCGATACAAATGTATCGCGATAGTATTTCAGAAATACATTTTTTATCTGTATTTCTGTATCGCGATACTTTTTTTTTACCAGTATCTGTATTCCTGTATCGAAATACATTTTGGAATATTTCTTTGTATCGCGATACAATCAGAATGAAATCTATTTCGTTACATTTCTTAAAACATACTCCCCCCCCCCAAAAAAAAAAAAAAGGTCTAATTGCATTTTTTTTTTTAGGGCATTAGGGTTAAGAAATGCTGGGGCATTGTTGCTATGCTGACCAAGGTTCCTTCCGATTCTCCCAACTATTTTTCTATGCGTCCTCTTCTCTCTTCTTAGAAGTGTTGCGTAGTCGGGGACTCGAACCAGGTGGCGTGCCAGGATTGGAGTCAGAGCATCTTCTGCCGCAGGTCCTTAGGTTGGAATTTCTTGAGTCATTGTTTGCTGGCATACAATGTCCGCTTATAAATGTATCTCTTGCCTTAGCGTACACAGTACACCCAGCCGGCAAAGCTGAGTCACACCCAGGCCGTTGCAGCACGAGCCTGGCGGTGGTTGACTTGAAATAGTAGGATGACTTACGCAGTGAAGTTCAACATATATTCGAATGCGTCTGCGGCTGCGCCCGTAATATGGCACGGCTCACGGGTACGTCAATAGCCGACGTGAAAGTGACCCGCTGCTCTGGGGATCCGAAAGCAAGGAAGGAGGCCAGACGTGGTGTCGCTGTGCCGACCCAGACTTCGTACACCTGCGACTCGTCTCGTGCGCGCTGTTTCTCGGAGAGCTCGCACCTGTGCCGGTAATATCGGGTCGCAATCCACGAGGCCTCTGTTTGGGTGATGCTAGGCGAAACTTGATGACTGCAATCCATGCGTTGGTGGCGGAGGGTCTGCAGGAAGGACCTTCACAACTGGGATGCCATCGTATCGTTTTTTCAGCCATAACAGAAGATGAGACACGTCGAAAACTTCCACTTCAAACTTCAAGCTTCATCTCAGTTGGCGTCTCTAATAAATGTGAAAAATGTATTGCAGTATCAGTATTTCTGTATTTGTATTTCTGCCCTCCCGAAAATGTATTCCTGTATTTGTATTTGCAAAGACTTTTGCCTTTATTTAAAATGTATTTCCGATACGTATCGCGATACATTTTTACAGATGTATTTTAGTATCAGTATTTTGGCTACTATTTTGAATGTATCCCAGTATTTGTATTTCCAAATACATTTTCGAGTATTTCTGCACAACCCTGGCGTGACATAAGCACAGTGAAAAAGCGAGGTCACCGAGGGTGACTTCGCTTCTTCGGTCACTCTTCGGGTTCAGAAAACATTGGTTCACGTAGTTTTTTTAGCGTGGCGCAAGGGTGCTCCGGCGTACCTTGAGTCAAGCAAGCTTGATCTTATCAGCTCCACTCAGTTTCAGTGACCTAAACTTGGCCCAAATCGTTGCTCCTCTGCCTGTTATGGCTTATCTGTCAACACCTTTGCATGGGATGGGGTACAAGTTATCCTGACACTGGTGCAATGTCCATCGCTTCCGCACTTTATCCCAACCGGTGTATCGCCCGGGTAGCAAAAAAAAAAAAAAAAAAAAAAAAGGAGGTGAGCTTTTGTCCGGGTTTGTGAAAAAACGGGTGACTTTTGTCCGGTGAGCTTCTGTCCGGTGAGCTCTTGTCCGGTGAGCTTTTGTCCGGTTACCGAAAAGACGCCCTATGTGGTTCGGCTTTTGCTCCCCGACTAGATTCGGCACCCACTCCGAGCGAAGAGTGCTTCGTCGTCCCAAAATGCGACAAATCGCAGTGATTTCGCGTGTCGTCATCGGAAGACAACGTTTTCCCCGTTGTACGAAGTTGGCTCGTTTGAAAGCGACAATGACTGCGAATGAGCGAAACGACTGTGGCTAAGAATCAGCACCTATACTCCGTTTCACCTTCCGTCCGAGCGCAGCGGACGCTAGGAGCCATTCCAGCCAATCCAGCGTTGAGAGAGTGTCATGCGACCTGAGCTCCCTGTGTCGCTCAACCAACCGGCAGGTCACGTGATTTTCTCCCGGCGCTGGATCGGCTGGGATAGTTCGTGGCGTCCACTGCGCTCAGACTGAAGGTGGAACGAAGTATAGAAAGCGGTGACAGCGGTCACAGCACGACGTTTGATTGAGCAAATGGTTTGGATTCCTGACATTGGTTCGAAGGTCACTTCGAACGACGCACCTTGTGATTGTTTTTGTATATACGCTACTAGAATCAATCCTCATACCCTAATCACATGGCAGCGTAAAGGTACCTTCAGCACAGCTAGGTACCTGTAGTAAAGGGAGCTGGAGATGGTGATCACACGGCGCATAAAGGTTCCTTTCGCTAAGGCAGGTCCTGAGTTAAACGGAGCTCGCCGAGCTTACTTAACAGCTATACAGGAAGTAGCCTCGGACCCACGAACTCAAAATAATATCACAGATATATAAATATAACTTGTTTAATGCATTATAACAAATTGAATATATATAAGTAGCAAATTATGAAATGATTGTGAACAGAAATGTGATGAAATAATACATTAACGAGGAACGCATACTCCTGCTAGCAGGTAGCAGCGGCGGCACGTGGAAAACAATGTCTGCTACGAACCGGAACGCGATGGACCACTGCGAGCTCTTTTTCGAGGTGGTAGACGAGTCGTCCGACTCTCCCTCCCAGAAACTTTTATCATCGTCGTCGTCCATCCCTTTCGATTAGCGTGACTGGCGTAACCGTGAGACTCCGACGTTGTTCGTTTCTGCCGGGTACTGTTTAGCTACTTCAGTGAGAACGTTGCGAAAAAAATGGAGCTGCTAAACAGAAAAAAGGCGCACACCTCGCAATGGAAACTCGTAAACACAGATGATTTAGGACCAGTGTGGCCACACGGGACAAACGCTTGAATGCAAGACTCATTTAGGTGCGCCTTTAGATATAGATAAAAAAAATAAAGTGCCTTCAAAAGCAATCACAAGTAATGTTTTGGTTTTAAATGGGTTATTTCGCACACAATAATCAAAAACTGCGCGTCAAAACGATTTCGAAGAATAATTGTTTATCATGTGCTCCTCTCGCGATTTAGCAGCAATGCAATCGACATCAACTTAAAGTGCTCCGTTTATTCATCGTCTGATCAAGAACGCCGTTTACTACAGGTAGCTTCAGCTAAGGGACCTAAGCTAGAGGTACCTTTACGCTGCCATGTGAATTGGGTATTAAAATATATTTATGATTCACTCGCTCGAGCATTATGTCACGGCTCGAGAACTCCGGACTGCTGCTGCGCCCTGTCTCTTTACCGATCAAGATCCAAGTGCAGCGTCCGGGTGTCGAAGACGTAGGCGTATGCACGCTGTACGGTCCCCGCGACGCCTAAATCCATTGCCCTCGTCGTTCTCGTTCAGTTCGCACGTCCTTACACAGAGACGCTGACATGTGGAGGGCTTTCATCCTCCATTGCAAATTGCACTCGCGCCATCCGCGAGCGAACCGTGACGTATTTTGGGCTTCACTGCGGGAGACCTGGCTCGGTGGCGGAGGCGCCCAACGGAATTCGATGTTAGAAAGAAGCACACGATCAACATCGCATGACGTTGCGAGACTCTGCTGACGTCGCAGTAACAGTCATGTAAGGACACAGTGCCACGTCACGTGACAATCTGCCCGCTACACGTGAAGGCCGATGCACACTTTGCGCTTTCCACTTTTGCCCACCTCGTCCTTTCCTTCCTCCTCTCCACACTCCACTTCTTAGCCTTGCACCAACTCCCCTCGCAGCTTAGGAGAGGATTATGTTTACTGCACGAAAACCGAGGTTGTACTTCGACCTTTCACGGAGACGCCTTGACCCCTAAATTTGACGGGGGAGCGCTTCACTTGACGTAACAATGTCAAGTGACGTCACGTGGCCTCATGTGACGTCACAGCTTTAACGCTCAATTCAGCGAGGAAATGCTGAAGGTGACAAGACGTGGTCGTATGACGTCACAATTTTGCCTCTAGATTTAACGGCTAAATGCTTCAAGTGACGTCACCACAGTGTTAAGTACTGTTATGGCATACATTTGACGACGGGCAACACATTTCCAATCGGAATGTACCGGCAAAGGCGAATAATTTCAGGTGTTTGATTTGCTCATTATTAAAAGCTATCTAGCTCGCGTCCGCCGAGATTACCGGCTACGCTATCTCGGAGGAAACGTTTCTTTATTTCAAATGCCACTTTTCGTTAAAAAAAGCAGCCTTAGTCGTTTGCTGAGACACCCCGGATATCGCTCGTTCATTCTGCCTACGGGACGACGCTTTTGCGGTGGATCAAAGGGGGCCTTAAGGTGCATTCTCCTTTGAAGAGAGCAAATAGCAACATACATTTACTGCTTTGAGGTGAGCGCGCTGGTAGGTGTACAACATCGCGAAAGGAATACACGTAGAAGGACAGCACGAAATATGGGCTGTCTTCCAATGTGTCATCCTTTCGTAAGTTTTTTTAGACACAGGTTCGAGTCTTGAGTTCTCCCGCATTTGAATAATGTAGAACACGTTGCGTGAGCGTGGGAGATGCTCTGTAAAAAATTATATAGAATGATGTAGAGATGGAGAAAGAGAGAGTACTTACATCATCTCGACGTGCGACATGGGTTGAAGCTGGTGCATACGTGGCACAATTTCCAGACCAGAATGCGTAATCCTCCTGCGAATAAAAAAAATATATATTAATAAAAGAAAACACACAGAAGTCATGACTCAACTCACGTGCTTGTCATACCGAAAGAAAGGTTAGGTCATATTTGCTTCAATGTCGATCACACGAAATATGAACAAATCGACTTTATTTTATGATGATTGTGTTTTCGCGTGATAAATAATGATATAAAAGAAGCCCTTCTCAGCAAAATTATAATATTGCATTACTTACATTTCTGTCAGCAAGTATTCAAGGCTCGCTCGCACTAAACAAGAAGTTTGCGGACGGATGCAAATTTTTCCCCGAGAACCAAATGTGATTGAAAATGTGTGTGGAAGGGGGGGGGGGGGGGCATAAAAAAAAATCTCGCCAAGCTTCTGGGATTTTGACATGTAAATTGCTCAAAGGGAATACACTAGGAGCTGAGCCGATATTTTTGTGTCCGTGCTTGCGTGTGTGTGTAAGCGTGCGCTTGCAAGTGTGCATGGGAATGTATGTGTATGTGTATGTGTATGTGTGTGCGTCGCGTCGCGGCGTGCGTGTGTGGATACGCGCGCGCGTCTATCAGGGGACCAGAATACACAGAAGGCCCTTCCTATAGACGATTGCAAGAAAAGTTATTGGCCGCCGCCATGTCTCCGCTCGTGCGGAAAAGCCCGTGCAATTGAAAGCTTGCCAAAGCTACATGCTCACACGCAAGCTGCGCGTGCTTGCACAACCGGGCGCTATGCTTGCAAATGTCCTATTGGCGACGTGCGCGATCAAAAGCGTCGCTGTGGTCGGTCTGCTGATGATTGGCCGAATACTGACGATGACGTCAGCAAAGGATTTCTCATCGACGGAAAAAAGAGGAATGTATGAACTTTAATTTTGACGGTGTTGGCAGTGTTGCTTTGAAAGCGCTATGATTTCAGGCCTCCACCATGCCCATTACAAACACCATCGAACTTGTTGTTCACCAGGTAATGACGTCACGAAAGGTAACCAAACGAGGGCGCCACCGAAACATCTCGCCACTAATAGACAAGGCAAGCATGGCCCAGAGCCGTATATGTAGAGAGTTTGGTCAATGGGAGGCGCGGACAGAGCCAGGGCGTGCGGCAGACTCGGAAAGAGGGCTTGGCATGCTCTCTTGACCAATCAGAAGCTGAAAAGAATCCCCTAGCGGTGGCAGCGAGAAACAGTTCTGATCAAAGGTCTATGTTCGTAAATGGTTTTAACAAGCGCGTAAGAGTGAAGTGCAGTAACTCTTCGTGGTTGAAAATAGGGTGCACGTGTTGTTTTGATCATGATCATGCAGAAGGATGTAAGAAACGAATGCGCCGCTCAACTCTGTTTTGCTCGGACAGAGTGTGACCGCTCGGACGGCAGATTCCCGGCCCTCGGCGCTTGGCGTACGGGTTATGTCGATCGTTCCGCTAGTCGCACTCTTCCACCGCTTACACCATCATTTTGGATGAACGTGACTGAAACATCATGTGTACCATATTTTCAGTCATCGAAAGTTACTCCAATGCAGTTATCAGGTTTGTTTCTTGCGACCACCGCCAGGGTATTATTTCCTGCTTCTGGTTGGTCACATTCGAATTTCTGAAGACGCCCTGGAACACGCCCAGCCCGCTTTCGGCCAATGGCGCCTCCTCATTTGTCTCCTATACTTCCCAACGAATGGCCAAACTCTCTACATATACGGCTCTGGCATGGCCAGAACCGTGAATACCACTGTAGTGTATACAGAGAGTTTGGTCAATGGGAGACGCGGGCAGAGCCAGGGCGTGCACCAGACGCAGAAAGTGGGCTTGTCATGGTCTCTTGGCCATTCAGAAGCCGAAAGGAATTCAGAGCAGTAGTGGGGAAGAACAGTTTTGGTCGTTTTAATAAGCGCTTAAGAGTTAAATGCAGTAACCCTTCATGGTTGACGATAGGGTGCACGTGATGTTTCGATCTTGATCATGCAGAAAGATGTAAGAAATGAATGCACCGCTCAACTCTGTTTTGCTCGGACAGAGTGTGACCGCTCGGATGGCAGATTCCCGGCCCTCGGCGCTTGGCGTACGGATTCTGTCGATCGTTCCGCTAGTCGCACTCTTCCGCCATGATTTTGGAGGACCGTAATTGAAACATCACGTGCACCATATTTTCAGTCACCAAGAGTTACTCCGACGCACTTATTAGGTTTGTTTCTCGCGACCACCGCCAGGGTATTACTTCCGGCTTCTGGTTGGCCCCATTCGAATTTGTGAAGACACCCTGGAACACGCCCAGCCCGCTTTCGGCCAATGGCGCCTCCTCATTGGTCTCCTATACTTCCCAACGAAAGGCCAAGCTCTCTACGTATACGGCTCTGAGCATGGAGAAGCTTTGTCAAGCCTGCAATTACACGGGCTTGCCCACACGAGCAGAGACATGGCGGCCGCCAGTCACCTTGCTTGCGATCGCCTGTAGGTAGTATTCACCAACGTTACTGGAGCAAGCCGCAGTAATGTTGGGATTCACTGGCGGCCAAGGGTGTGTGCGCGACTGCTGAGCGCGTGGTGACGACCTTAGTTATTTTGCGACGTGCATTCCACACCATCAAGATGGCAGCCTATTCAAGGGCACCGTGTTCAAGGGACACTGAGAGGGTATTCAGGCTCGCCAAGCTTTTTGTTTGTAGATGGCATGCGAGAGCCCAGCTACACAAAACACAATAGACCGATCTCACCCGCCAGTTTGACTACGCCACCGCTACCGCAATGCATCGAGAGAACTTTAGTATTTCCACAAAACTTGAAAGTATAAAACAGCGAGGACGAGGACGGAAACAGGACATCTGTTCCCGTCCTCGCTGTTTTATACTTTCAAGTTTTGTATCCATTAACCAACACGCTCGCTGGAGTTCTGCGCTTGTTGAGCACGAGATGGCATGAGTCCTCTCGTGCACTGCCGTCTGCCTCCTGTGAACTAAAGTTATGGCGGCATCACGCATGCGCCCAACGCTTGGTTAAATCGGTCTGCTTGCGCCTCAATTTTTTTTTGTTTCTTTCCGGAAACCGCCGATTGAGAACTGGTCGGTTTGAGTCGCGTTTGTCCTCTACTTAGCGCTCACGTGCGGTTTAGACACAACCACCAAATTTAGACACAACCATCGAAGGCACACACTCAATATGAAAGATATATATAAAAAAACAGGAAACCCATTTTTTTGTGGCTTCCTCAAAACTGCAAATGCGTCGATTGAAATAAAAAAAAGTTGCAATGTGAACCGAAAGCACTCTGTTCGTTCTGTGCGTAATTCTCATCATGGGGGGGGGGGATTGGTGGCCCAGTGGTCTAGCGCACACTAGAGCCACTGCATATGGTGGCTCTAGCGCACACCAGCTCGGACCACGTGGAGCGAAAGCTCGCGCTGCAGAACCTAGGGTTCCTGGGCTCAATCCTCACCTCTGCCCGTTTCGATCTGGATGAGCATCGTACCGGCGTGCGGTCGTGTATCCCTACTGCGTGGTGCACATTAAAGACCCCAGGCTGGCGGTCGTACTGCACTGGCTAAATTGCTCATCTATAGCTGAGACACCAGACGCCCACTGAGGCAGACTAACTTCCGGCTGTATAAACATAAACACAACAATTTGGTTTGCTTTGCTCAACATGGCGTCGTATCGCGGGGTCGCAGGAGAAGCTCGGGTGTCGCGTGCTTTGACGGCTGGACGAAGTGGACTGCGATGGCGGCGGACGACGGGCGTGGGACCTCTGCTTCAGAACTGTTGTTCGAGGCACTGGCAAAACTGTCATAGCTTCGAAAAAAATATTTTGCCGATCAAAACAATTAGAATTTCGTACGGCACTCCCGACCACCGAGCTGACTCCCACGAAGACGTCACCGAGTCCTCGCCCCTTCTCCTGGCTGAAGACATCGCTCGCCTTACGAACACGAATTGGTTAGAACGTGAAAAACGCGCCAAACGTCGAGCACGAAGTGCGTACTCGGTTTTGAATATGTATGCATAAGATTTCTTTACTAAGTGCGAATGTGGCTAATGCGTTGTGCTGTCCGACTTCGAGCGGAAGTGCCTTTGCGGCAGAGAATTGGCAGCAAACTTTGCTTTCTACGGTCGACTGGCTGCATTGCTGCGAATGAGGAGTTCCCTCTTGTGCTTGATCATTACAAAGTTAAAACTGTCGTCTGCTTCGCATAACCAAAAGATAACGTGCAGTTGCTGCATGTTTCCTGTTACAAATATTTAGGTGTCTTGTTTGAAACCGATATGCATTGGAAGAATCAAATTAAAAACATAAGCACAAAACTTTCACACGGATGCTACACACTACTAAAGGCTCGGGAGTTTTTTAATTCGTCTATACTGCGCATTCTATACTTTGCATTTGTACACAGTCACTCGAATTACTGTATAGAGTCTTGGGGCGGAACATACACCACGTATTTAGAGCCACTCAGTCGATCACAGAAAAGGGCTATGAGACTCATTACTTATTCTAGATATACCGAACCAAGTGGTCCTCTATTTCGATCAGTTGGTGTGTTGCCACTAGACCTCCTATACAACTTAAAAATAGCTGAAACAGTCCTTAAAATAATAAAAACTAACGACCCACTCCCATTACATCTATTTAAATTACCATTACGGAATGCGAGAGCTGCAACAAATAATTTGTTTAATTTTCTGCCTTGTCGAAATGTTTATGAAGAAAGGCTTATTGAATTCAACGGTGCCCTAGCTAGTATGGAATGATATCCCTACCGACATTAAATGTAAACCCAATATATTGCCATCCTTAAAGAAGTATTTAATTAATTTTGCAAGCCAATGAATAAGTTCAATGTCATGCCCTCTCTATTTTTTCTGTTTTTTAATTAGTATGTATATTCTTTTGTGAATACTTTGATATGTGCGTACATTTGTTTTGTCTGCCTGCCGCATTGTAAAGGTTATTTCTAATGTTGGACCCGCGACTAGCCTCCACGGCTATGGGTCCAAGCAACGATTGTGTATTTAAAAAAAGAATAACAAGAGAATAATAAAGAAAGAAAAAAAAGAAAAACAAAAGAAATAATAAATACAATAAAAAAACACGGTTGAGTGTAGCCACATCACTTGCGGCAACTCTCTCCTCTATATTTCTCCCTTTTCTCTAATGGACATGTCGGATCCATTACTTCGTGGTCGTGTTTCGGTTTCAAGCAGTCGCGTTTTTTTTGGTTTTATTAAAATATACGTGACTCTATAGCAAAATATTGATGGGTAGCCTTCTAACACCCAAGTTAAATCTCCTGTAAAAAAAATATATATAGATATATACATATATATATATATATATATATATATGTGTGTGTGTGTGTAGTGGGGGGGGGGAGGGGGGGCTGGGCTCGTTTTGAGATTGTGAGCTCGGAGCGATGTAAGTTCGTTCTGCGTATTCGCTCTGAACAGCTCGTTCAAACATGGCGCCCAATGAATACACCTATTAGCGGTGATGTTTTGTGGCGCCTCAACGTTACTGGAGCAAGCTCAGAAAGTAGCGCAAGGTGCGTCGATGTACGAGGCACGTGCAACGTGCAGCCCTTGGGAAGATCATGGCGGCACAGCGCAGCACTGAGCCAGATTTCAGACGCCATGAATTTCCCAGAATTGGCGCGCGGCATGTGCCTCGAGAATGTCTACAACAATGAACGACGCCACTTTTCCCAGGATAGAGGGGCTTTACAGTTTCACTGCTCCGCCTGCGACGTGGGCTCAGTGGCGGTCACGAGAACTAGCAGCGCCGCAGTCGAGTCTTCGCTTCCGGATTGTCTAGGCCGCCAAGTTTGAATAGCAATACCTGAGCTTGGGCGAGTTGGTGATTCATGCTAACACTTCACAGCGCAAGGAAACAGACGCACACGAAAAGAACTTTCACACACTCAAAGAAAGTGCACTCACAATGGGCTGACTCTGATCTCTGTGGTATATTACACTTCATCTTCATCATCCTTTTACATGGAAGTAAAAAAAAGGAAGAAAAGAAAAAGAAAAGGAAGCTTTCAACGCAGGGGTACAGACAACGCGCGAGACAGGGAAGCAAGATCCGACTGCAGCGCCGCTAGTTCTCGTGACCGCCCACCTGGGCCACTCACCTCCGCGGGCGAGAATAGGGAGGTGCGAAACTGAGCTTGCTCCAGTAACGTTGGTGGTGCCTTCCTCTGGTTTCCTCTCGTGACGTCATTACCTTGCGAACAATCAGTTCGATGGTGCTTGTAATGAGCGTGGTGGAAGCTTGAAATCATTGCCCTCTGAAACTAATACTGCCGACAACGTCAAAATTAAAGTTCTTACGTTACTCTCATTTCCGTTGATGAGAACTCCTTTGCTGACGTCATAGTCAGCATTGGGCCAACCGTGGAAGGCCGACCACAGCGACGCTTTCGATCGCGCACTGCCAATAGTACAGTGTCTCTCAGAGCACTCGTACCAATAGGGACTATTCGCTGGCGGTCATAGCTGCGTGCGCGGCTGGTGAGCGCGCGCTGACCGCGAACTTCCGCAGTGATTTTTCCACGCGCATTCACTACACCATCATCAAGAACGCCGAACATAGCCAGTGTTATTAACGTGAGCTCCTTCTGAGCACGTGCTCTAAACACCGCCCTGGCTACTAGCTTCCATCATTATGCTGTGAACCCGAGAGCGTTTAGGGAGCTCGTGTCGCAGGAAATCCGGCGTCAGCGTCGGTGAGACCATAAATCCCATAATACACGCGCGCAGCCGCGTGTGACGTGCACGCGTGACGCCACACGTGGCAGTGACGTCATGACCCTATCGACCCGCCAATATTTGGCGGGAAAATGTTCCGGTAAATTTAGCCAAAAAGTTTCCCACCAATATAGCGGACAATTTTTCCCACCAAATTTAGCGGAAAGTTTTCCGCTAAATCTAGCGGATGACAGGGTCAATACGTCACAGCCACGTGTGACGTCACGTGACACGTGACGCTAGGCGACTAGACCACGCGCACAGGCTTGCACAGCTGGCTTTGCAAACGAGGCCCTGTAGCGCTATCGCGGTTCCACTCTTCAAGGAGTCATGAAATGCATCGGGCCGGGACAAATAATTTTGGATTGGAGTACCCGCCGATTTCTTCATGGTCCCCGATTTGCTTGAAATTTTGCTAAACTCGCCAAACAACATCGCCAAAATAGTATCCCAAATATTAGGTCAAAATAATTTTTTTTCACGAAGTTATTGAATTTACAATTTTGGTCCTCACCGTGTTTTTCAAACTGAAAGTCTCTACTGGCAACAACGAAAAAGTGACGTCAGTGGAAGTGCAGGGGATCACTCTTTGGACTGTAGAATTTGTTCCCAACTGATTCGAAGCAGTTTCATGGTGTCAAATGAATGCTTTGGAAGCTCGCTCCAGTCCCCGCGCTCCAGCACGGAACAAATGATTGGCATATTCTATTGTTTTAGACTGCTCGCTCGACTGGCAAGCCTGCCCTTCCACTGACGTCACGGCACTGAAAAGTGCGGGTATATTTGAATGTTGGTTTTTGCACCATTTTCATTTGCCGATTTCGCAGTAACTATTATGAATTTCGCGATACTAAATAGCATACCGGAAAGGGTAAAGGCCGGGGAGTCAGAAAATATAGTTAGCTGAGGTAGCTCAAAAATCGGCGGAGTGCCCCTTTAAGCGGGCCAAAAGAAAGAGGCTAGAAAGTCAAAAGCCTGTTTTCTGGTACAAAAGTTCGAAAATATTGAGGACTAGTTCATACCTCCTTTCCTTCGAAAGGTTTCCGCCTTTTCAATGTGATATATCCGCGGTACCAAAAACACGTCAGCCTATCCCAGCTCACGCATTGCGCACGAGAAGTGCGTCACTCGGACGTACGAGCTCGTCAACAATCAATCCGTCGACAAATGTTTGGATTCGCGTTTGTGGGGACCAATGAGTGCCATGATGGCACTCATGACACTCATCATCACCTGCGAACGACAAGTTTTATGGTGTGCTTAAAAAGCACGGTGGAGGCTTGGAGTCATCGAACCGGTGCCCAAGCATGTCAAGACCACGTGATTGCGTGATTCGCTTTGAGTTGAGGAATAAAGCTAAGGAGGAAGAGGTTAAAAGATTGTTTCATGGCCCCTTGAAAGGGGTACGGAAACGAAAT
Organism: Ixodes ricinus; assembly: GCA_037355805.1. NCBI lineage: Eukaryota > Metazoa > Arthropoda > Arachnida > Ixodida > Ixodidae > Ixodes > Ixodes ricinus. Next base: position 16,030 of record JAZHYW010062560.1, on the reverse strand, counting down.
TCCAGCGTCATTGTTTAGCTTTGATGTGTTGCATGTTGCAGCATAACCTCAAAGATGCCAGTCTCTCGTTGAAAGGCACAAGAAAACTAATTTTAAACCTAATTAAACGATCTTTCAACATCCACCTGCATATATTGAAAGCCTACCTCCACGCATCCACCTGGTGGATGCGTATGGAGCCTATTCGGGAGCTAACCTAGCAACGTTGGGAACATGCTACAGTAGTCATGACGTAGCAAGATCCATCGGAGCAGCGCCGCTCTTTGGAATTCAACATTTTCGTTCATAGCTTCCCTCAACTCACAAATCGCGCATTGTACCAAACCCTCGTTTGTGCACCCGGAAACAGCCATTCTCCCTCTAGAAGATTAGCCCGCCCCCAAAATTTGGACAAAAGTTGCTTTTCCCACCCCGTTCACCTCTAAGCTGACAGTGCTGTGGAGGCTACGCTCTCCTTGGATCAGCCACACGTTCGTCACCCCACGGGTACTTCGAACCAGTGGCGGATCCAAGGGGCGACGGGGGCGACCGCCCCCCCAAACCAAGTCGACCCCCCCCCCCTCCCCCTTCTCGGATGGCAATTTAACATGGGTGGACCCCTGGTGCATGAGAAAGAATGGGAAAATAGTATCCTTACAAATTTTCCGCCCCCCCCCCCCCCCAAAACGGAGTTCTGGATCCGCCCCTGCTTCGAACTGCTCGGTTGTCCACAACGCTGACGATGCCACCAACGGCAAAGCTCATAACCACGCCAGCCTTGCAACGTCACGAATGCGTGGAATCTTTATGGAGTCTTTTCTTTTTCTCTTTTTGTTTGCGCCGGATATCCCATGACGCATCGCGCTCTCCGTTTGCTCCTCTTGAGCGCTCGCTCGAGTGCACCGCATGGAACGAAAAATATGGCCAGTCGTTCAAGATACAAACGGGCAATTATCATTTACGGTTATTATCCGTCATGCTTGACTCATTTCCGAACGAAATTTGAATATTTCCCTTTTCGTTTCTGTACCCTTTAAAGGGACATTGACAGGATATTTATGCTGGCGAAGGTTTTTATTTGTACATAACATACGAGAGCCAAACTACCCAGAACACAATTTGCATATCGAATTTCGTTTTCGGTTTTTTTGTCGATCGAGAACTGGCCGGTTTGAGTCGCGCTCACTTTCTTCTCGTGGTCAAGTGCCGTTTTCTATGGTTCAGACACAACCACCAAAAATAATCAGTCGTGGGTCATCGAAGGCACACACTCTGTCCGTAAAAATAGAAACAAAATATGATACCTATTCTTTGTAGCTTCCGCTGATTGAAAAAAAAAAAGTTGCTCAGCTTAGTGATTTCCGCCAACTCTCTCCTCCTCTATATTTCTTCTTCCTCCCTAGTCCAATTTCAGCTTCAGTTTCGAGCAGTTGCGTTTTTTTTTATTTTCTCAGATGTACGTGACTCTGGAGCAAAATGTTGATTGCTAGTCTTCTGACACCATATAGATCGCCAAACAAAAAATAATAAATACATTTGGGGGTTGCCAGTGGCCTTTTAAAGCGAGCTGTGCAACGATTTCAACGTTGAAAAGAATTTGCATCTTCTACTTTTGACATTGTTTATCTTGTCACAAAGGACAGAAAACACATCTCCTTCCTTCGAAATGTTGCGATTCCGCCGCGTAATCGCGAGGCAAAAGTTAGAATATTTCCCGACCTGCAGCCGCGAGCGGCGGCTATGAGAACCACGTGGCATGACGTCAATGCGGGACCTATAAAATGATAGCAAGTTGTGCAAATACCTGCTCAATAAAAGGTAACTTTTTCTATAAATCTTGTCGTTCCAACATAAATATGAATGCGTCAAAAACTTGGTATCATCGACAAACCTTTAATTATACGGAGTTTTAGTGGCGCCATCTATACGAGGTCAACCAAACTGTCAGCTCAATCTGCTACCGCGAACAGCCGCCAGAAGCCGGAAGGGGAGGGTGACAGAGCCGGACGGGTATGGCCGGACCCGGACGAGACTTTCCTCCTTTCGCCATGTTGATCGCGCTGGCTGCGCAAGCATGTGGTCACGTGGTCGCGAGCGGGTGACTTCTCACTGCTCACTGATGGCTCTAGAGAGAGAGCTTCACCAGAACCCCGCGCGTCCCCCATTTCACGTCACGGAGCACGTGACTCGGAAGATGGTGAAGGTGTTGAGAGGTGCCGAAAACCTCAATCTTTGTCCATTTAATAAAATGAAAACTAGGACATGCAGGAAAAAGCGGTTTTTTGTTCCTTACTTCTGAAATGTCGAGACACCAACTCCCAAATTATTTAAATTGTTGCACAGCTCCTTTAAAAGGCGAAGCTTAAGCGTCCCTCAAGTTCTTTTTGAGCACACAATAGTACTTGTCGTAGCAGCTGATGGTAAGTAGCCGAGGTAACAACTCGTAACGTCACGGCGAGGCAAATCCTGCTTGTGACGTCACGTATGAAACCCATAAGAGGGCGCCACCGAAACATCTCGGCGCTGCTAGACAATTGCATGCAAAGCACCTGGCCGTCGCCGTGTCTCTAATCGGGCTGGCAGGTGCGTGCATTTACGAGCTTGCCAAAGCTATAGACACTGTCAAGACCGGTTATAACGAAGTCGGTTATAACGAAATAAAGGGTACAGCGAAGCGATCCCCATTCCCCATTTCCTTTTTGCACTTCGTTATAACCGAAGTCGGTTATAACGAAATAGCGGCCACAGCGAAGCGATCACGATTTCCATTTCTTTTTTGCACTTCGTTATAACCGAAGTCGGTTATAACAAGATTAGGGATATAGCAAAGTGATTTCCGATTCCCGTTGATTTCGTTATGGCCGGTCTTGACGGTATATACGTTCACGCGCACGCTGCACGTGCTTGTACACATGGGGTACACCTGCAACCCCGGAATCTTTGAACGACTTCCGGTCAGCTATTTGAGCGCCATCTCTTAATCGTTAGTTTTCTATCAGGAACTTCCGGCGCGCCGGAAAATTGATTTGATAGGATGAGACACAATCTATTGTTGCTGTTTACAGATTTAAAACCTTACCCTGCTAAGGTGAGACAAATATTCTGGTTAGCTAAAGTTTCGCCTCATACTTTGCTCTCATTGGTGTTTTTTTGTATTTTGAGCGTTGTGAACAGTTGCACGTCGGCTGGCGCGGCTGCGTGCTGCTTCGGATGCTTGCCGTAGCCTGTGCCAGTGGTGCGGTGGTGCTTTTTGTTTGTGGCAGCGGGCAGTGGCGTTGGCCTGTTGGTTGGCGCTCTGTTTCGTCTGCCAGTACACCGAGCAAACGGCACCTTGTCTATTGCTCGGCTCGGTGGTGCTCTAAATTCGGAGACAACAACTCTGCCAAGTTCTTTGGGTTTCCCGTGTGACAAAAGATAAAGACAGGGGCTGCTTTACTTCGTTTGGTTACACAGTTTTCGGATTGTCGAAAACTTGCTGGTGCATGTTTTATATTGGTAGAGTTATTGCAGAAGGTCAGGAGTGACAGGGCACTAATGTTAAGATGAGCGGTATGGGAAGGGATCGGTGTTAGAGCACCGCAGCTCGGTAGCACGTCCGTGGATGCAGTTGGCGCTGCAGAAGGAACATGCGAGAGACCCTGGCGATCAAATCACTGTCGCTAATTACAGAAACGTTCAATCTGTAATTGCAGGTCTATGAATACTTTAATAGTTTAGTGTAGATTTTGTTAATTTGTTGAGCCGCGAAGTAAACTTTGTTTTTGTATAAAGAGCCTGTCTAATAAAAAAAGAACTTGCAAAAGAAGTTTGGACTTGTGCAAAAGAGTGGCATTGTGAAAAAGTCACCCATCTTAAAAGCCGACGCACAACCTCGGTTTTCTGCAGGGAAGATAATCCTCTTAGCGCTTCTGTCTCCTAAGCTGCAAGGGAAGACATGTTGGAGCAAGGTAAAAAGTGGAGAGGATATAGGAAAGGAGGAAGCGGGCAAGAGTGGAAAGCGCGAAGTGCACGACGTCCTTTAAAAAGCCTCTGACACGCCAAAAAATATTTTTTTCATGCTAGGCGTTGAAATGGCCTATCAGGACATTACAAAAAATTGTTTCACTGTAGAGTTGCGTAGTATTTCTTATAAAAAATAGAAATACGAGGCCCAATTCTAAGTTCCCGCCGTGCACTGTGACGTAACAGTGTACCGCAAGGTGTCGGGGCGGTCAGAAGGGAGGCATCGCCGGACAGTCACGTGAGTTGTATCTCTCCTCGTGCTTACCGCGAGCGCGTGTAATATATTTTTTAATATTTTTGTTATTCTCCGCACCTCCACGAGCGATCGAAGCAGACAAGGTTTCTTTTATTTGCCTTTCATCGCTTAATGTTGCTGTAAAGGTAGAAGAAGCAGAGTCAGTGAATTGACGCCTAGAAGAGTCAGCTGCAATGCCTAGAAGGTGCTGTGTGAGGGACTGTCCCGGTATTTCAGCAACTGAAGAAGAGATCACACTGCATGCATTTCCGAGAGACATACATCGGCCGCATGTGCACCTAGTAAACAAGTTCTACTCATGTTCTAGACAAAATACGTACTTTGTGCTCGACGTTTACTTCTACTTGGTACACAAACCAGTTCGTATTCTTTAGACGGCAGGCATCTTTAGCCTGGAGAGTATCCGATGATTCAACGACCTCGGTGTCTGAACCTTCAGCAATGCGATCGGGCGTGTCGTATGCTAGCAATCCTAATTTCTGCGAGCGTTCTAAAATGTTTTTTTCAAACTTGATAGCTTGTTTTGCGTTCAGTATAGCTCTGCTATCATCGGACTGACGGCATGCACTCGTACACTGGCTTGTACTCGCAACGCTTTCATCATTGACCTCCATCACGTCGATCCACTGACTCTTCGTCCTCAAATTTTACAGCACGCAAACTAACCAGCGGTGCAGCGGTAAAGAGCTAGTGGAACTGAAACTTCGTTTTCTACGATCGCTCGTACGAAAAAGCAGAATAAAAAAAAATCTTACGCACCGTGCGTAAAATTTTTTCCTCCTCGCCCTGCCCAGACGAGGAGTGAAACTCACGTGACTTCCAGTGAACCCACTTTTAGTGACGTAGGTCGATGCCTCCCTTCTGACCGTCCCGACACCTTGCGGTACACTGTTACGTCACAGTGCACGGCGGGAACTTTGAATTGGGCCTCGTATTTCTATTTTTTATAAAAAAACTACGTGACTCGAAACAATTTTTTCTGTAACGTCCTGATATGCCATTTCAACGCTAAGCATGAAAAACATTTTTTTTTTTGGCGTGTCAGAGGCCCTTTGGGCTGCGAAACACCAGCACCTAGGTGCAGTTTGCGTTCATTGATTGACGGTATAATGAGAAGTGACTTTCACTGGGCGTGCACTGTGGCCTTGCCAATCTCAATCGAGCGACACAAAGTAAAGTGCAATCGTGCCGGAAGCGTCGGAAGTTCACAGAAAAAGATAAACACAGATGTTTTGTTTGTTAAAACATTGCCATCACATTGTTTTGCAAAAAAACGAGACGGAGGGAATGGGATGCAAACATGTTCGGAGTCGCTGCCGCTTCCTCCCGACCGCCAAGTAGGCATATCCCGTAAGAACGACGAAAAAATATTAAAACGTTTCAAGCTGCAAATAGTAAAAAAAATAGAGGGGAGACAAAACCAGAATGGGTGACGGTTACGCTTATCTCCTAGATGCATTCTACTGGTGTGGCGACGGCAAAACAATGTTTTCGCCCATACTGGAGGTGACGACAATTCAAGATGGTGGCGCCTCTTGTGAAAAAAGGTTTCGGAGTTCGGAGGCTGCTCCGAAGGGTGAAGAGAGGGAGAGGAGGGACAACACTTGTCACCCCTCTCCCATTACCTAGCAATTGCCATGACGGCGGCGCGGCATGGCATGGCAACTCTAAAACTGCAAAAATGTAATTAAATTACATTACAAATTACCGCAGACTAAAGGTAATGACATTACATTGCAATTACTTTCGAAAAGTAATGAAATTACTTTGACATTACTTTTGAATACCTTGAGGCAGTAATTCGTGCTCATTTTATTTACCATATACACCAACACAGTGTTTACAAAACAAGCCCTCGTTTGCTCACACAGCGCGTGTGCAGGAACCAGATCCGGGAGAAGCGAGGCGCTGCGCATGCGCAGTGCCGACAGCAGCGCCACCGCAGTGATGTGACGTCAAAGAGCTGAGTTGGTCTATATGTACCAAAACTCAGATCTTCCTGTTTACACCGCAACAGCCTTATGCGCCTCAAAGTGAACCATACTGAACAGTGGTTTTGCTGGCGCACACGACATAAGTGTTAAACATGATGAATAGCTTCTTTAAATGTGACTCAGAAAGACAGTCGACTCACCGGTTTCGCTGTTCATTCAACGGAGAAGGTTCTTACTAAAAGGGTGATATGTTTCCGTCTTCCTGATTTAGAAGTTGCAATGGCAGCTCGTTCTTGCAAGGAGTCGTCACGTGAAACGTGTCCCTTCCGCCTCGGACGCTAATTCTAATTCTGACTTTTGGCAATGCAGTGGAGAGGAGGAGAGCCCGCGCACAGCTTTATTCAGCGTTCAAAATGGGAAAGGGAACGCGTGCCTGTACCCTCCACTGCATTGCCAAGAAAAATTGTCGCCGAGTATAGTTGACCTATTCTCGGTCATTCCTTTCAAGGAGCATTTTTCCCAAACACCCGAAGAGCCCAAGTTTTTGCGCATTGTCACACAAAGGGCCTGGATAATTGCTAAGCAGAAGCGTCGCCAGTTGAGGAAGGGCGCGAGCTTCCTAAATTGTGTACTTTCCCAACAAACGGGGGGCGATATCTGCTTGTAGGCTTATTCCCGAATAAACTTTCCAAGGGAAGGCAGCGAGGCATACCGCGAGCGGCACCTGCTTTGCTCGAGGACGCACGAAACGTTCTGGGGCTTTGACAAGGCATTTGGAATTAACTATTTATTCCGGTCGTTTGTTGTTCACAATGGTCGAAGCTTACGGTTTGACCTTGCTTGACGAAAGTACAAGGCTGGGGATCTGTTTGTCCTGTCCTCTCAGGTTTTAAATTATGTTTAACTCACTGGTGATGTGCCCGTCGCCTTGTAGCCTATGAGCCGTTCATCCCTAAGCTGACGCGCTGTCAGCTTAGGAATGAACGGTGGAAGCTACGTGTTTGTTGGAGCAGTCACACGTCTATCGTTCGCCACGTAACTACGCTCTCGTTCATACCTACGCGCAGAGAAAGGGACGGGTCAGGTGATGAAAGGAAGGTGTTTGATTGGTTCTGGTTAGCTTGCAGCTCCCACCGCACTGTCAGCTTAGGGATGAACGAAGTATAGTATCGTCGTGATGACGCGACGCCGTGAATCTGTCGTGCCTGGAGTTCGTAAGCCGTTGCTTTCCAGCGATGTCTACACGTAAGCTTTTCTCCTTCGCCTTTCCAGCCCTCCTTTGTGCGTCTGTCCAGCTCTTCGTACGAGGCTTTGCGCTCAGGTGGCCGTCGTTTATTTCCTCTGATGCTCTTTCACAACATTTCACCATGCGAAATAATTTTTCTTTTCTTTTTTAAAGCTTGCAAACGAACTTTCTAATTTAGGACAAAAGTAATTTCAAAAGTAATGAGTAATTTTCTCGAAATTACTGCCTGAAAGTAATTCATTACATTACTGAATTACTAGCTTAGAGAAGTAATTCATTACATTACTCATTACTCCGAAAGTAAAGCGATGGCAGTAATGTAATTACTGCCATCGCTGGAGAATAGGGAGCTGCGAAACGGAGCTTGCTCTAGTAACGTTGGTCTATACACCTTTTCCACGAGGGCGCAGCCATCCTGAATTTCGTCACTTCTGGTATGTGGTAAAACATCGTTTTGATCTCTCCACGCTGCTGAAAGGTGTTTACGAAAAATGCGTGATTGTCACACATTGTTTTGCCTCATCTATATTTTCTCGCGTATCCCAGGTTAAAATGTTTTATAATTTTTTCGTCCCGCACACTAGATATGGAGCCCACGTGACTGAGAACGACAGGAAACAGAAAACGTCTATTTACCTTTTTCGCATAACTGACGTACCCTCATCCCGGTGCATTTTTGGATTGCCCGGCGACACAGCGTCTGCAACCGCCGAGGTATGGGCGAGAAGGCTTAGCCGGTTCACACAGTTGCGTTTGACTGCGTTTGACTGCGCTACGCGCGAGACACCAGGACGTCCCTGCTGCTTATATCGCGTGCCAGGAAGATTCCGTGAATTGATTCCACGCTTCACACGAAGCACGTATGTGCCGGTGACTCGCTTTCGGTTCTCGCCGCAACGCAGTCAAACGCACTCAAACGCAAGTGTCTGAACCGGCCTTTAGGAACGGGACGTCGTGCGTGAGTTAGTTCAGAGTGTCTCTTTTTTCCCTCGTTACAATTCCCAAAATCTACGGTAGCCTTGATATCACTGCGTCGCGGTCGTGTGCACAAATAATTTTAATAAGGATAAGAACAATCGCGGAAAATGTGCGATGATCGAGCACAAGAAGCTGCAGCGCCAGTGTGGCTGCAATGTCATTGAGCAACAGATGTTCCACAAAGGTTCTTATTTATGAGGTCAGTCGATTTCGAGCGCGTATGGCGAGGGCTTTGTATCAGACCCATCGTCACGTTTATGCTCACGGCTACTTCGTCTGCTGCAAGAGGACCGATTCCAACCCGGACCCCACCGTTGTCGTACCTGTTTTGATGGTCCTGTCATTAGCCAGCTCGATTCAACCGGCCAAGCTATTGTATCCCACCATAGCCAAGAACCAAGTTCCCCACATACACACACCGTTGCCTGCCCAGAACTGCTGCCAGAACCAGCCGGTAAAGATTTAAGCCCTAGATGGCGTCGTAAGCGCCGCGGCGAAATGTTTTGGTGGCGCCCTCCCATGGAAACTGCTCGTTACGTCATTATCTCGCGAACAATAAATTCGATGGTCTTTTTAAAGAGCATGGTGGAAGCTTGAAATCGATTGCGGTCTTAAACGAATACTGCCAAAACCGTCAAAATTGAAGTCTTATATTATATCCTTCGATTAGAAATCCTTTAGCTGATGTCATAGTCAGCATTCGGCCAATCGTGGACGGCCGATCACAGATAAGACCCTTTTCAAAAATAAGAGTCACCCAGGGGCAGTCCCAGAAGCTCCAATATCACCGCACTATAATGGCGGTGATAGGAGATCATGCTCGGCTAAACCACGCACCCTCCATTTTGTGAATCGAACGTGACCTAAAAGGACCAACAACTTTTCCTTTTTCTGCTCTATGATTTCGAAGACGTTCGCTTTTTCCGGTGGAGAAGTTGTGTAGTGCCGCCTTTAGAAGAGCGTCGGATTTGGCTCTGCATGGGTGGGTAGACTGACTTTCGGAAAGGGTCCCATGTGCTACGTGCGCTTGAAGGTACAGCTTTGGCAAGCTTGTATATATGCATGCACTTGCCCGCACGAGCAGAAACGTGGCGGCGGCCATATGCCCTGCTTGCAATCGTTTATACTTCCTTCATCTACAGCCAACTAAATGAGTTACGTTTGAAGTATCGGCACTATGTTCCCCCGATATTGTGGTGGGCGCCGCCATCTTGGTGAATGAGAACACAGCAGGCGCAACTGCCGATCGTCATGATTGAAAAGTGGTACTTCCTCAGCATTAGATTCGGTGTTAGGAAACTCATGCAATATTGCTTTGCTCTGTCACAAACTGTTTAAACATTTGTGGAGGGCGGAAAAGCATTTTTGTGTGTGTGATTTCAGATAGAACTTTAGATTTGAAGCCACAAGATGGGTAATTGAGTCGTTACTACTGAAGCGTAGCTTATTTAGTGGGTCTGCGTTCATGCTTAAGCTGAGAATGCAGTCAATGCCAGAACACCGAGAGCACGAGAACGCTGCTTCGAAAAGTTGTTCCGCATGCAGATCTTACAATTGGCGCTCAAGAACGAGCTCTCGCACCATAAACGCACGTCTCAAAGCCAGGAGTCCGGGCTAACTAGCTCTTGTAGCTTTGGCTGTAGTCTCAGCTTAAGGGAGAACAGAGTGTAGGTTGCACTTGTAGCTTTGACTGCACTCTCGCACTCTCAGCCTAAAATGGACTTCAGAAGAAGAGTTCTTCTCATGCGCGGTCCCTCCTCTCGCAGTGGACAAAGCTCCAACTAATAGGGTCGGCGTAAGAAGTCGCGCTACCTTGCATGCTTTCTCCGCTACGAAACGCGGAAGCAGCATGTGTGCTGCTAGCAGACACCATTTGCACTTCGAGCTTTCGCCGCTGGTGTCGTCTTTATGTGAAAATATTGGAGGGATCGGTGGCCGAGTGGGTTAGCGCACACCAGCTCGGAGCACGTGCTCGGAGCACACTTTCGAAGCACCAGCTCGGAGCACGTTGCATGCTGAAGCTCGCGACGAGAATCGACGCAAACCGGCTGTGGCGTCCGCTAGGCGGCGCTGCGTAAATCCACTAGTGATGACGTATGAGGGGTGGGGGAAAGGGGGGGGGGGGTGTTCGCTTTGTCTTTTATAGATGGTATTGGCTGTACTGGGGTGGCTGACGACCGCATTGTTATAACGCATTCATGAAGCAACGAAATCACCCCTCGCGAGAAGTGTTCTCGTCATATACGAGGCGACGTTTCTTCGCCCAAAGTCTGTCCGTTTTTTTTTTCATGTATGAAATGTATTCGCTTCTTTATTTACGCGCGAGTGGGGAAATAGATGTTCCGCGCTCGGATCGGCCCGAAGAATCCATTTATCACGGCTACCGGTCGCTTATATTGTCCGTTCTCGGGGTAAGCCTTATTCTCCGTTCGCCTCCTATAACAGTGATGTGGAAGCTACGATCTCGCCGGACCTATAGTCAACCGCCTGTCCTTCATCCCCTGACCCCGGCTCTCTCTGCGCGTGGGAGAGTGATCACGTGGCCAAAGATAGAAGCATGAGAGGTCCAACGAGCACGTAACTTCCACCGCATTGTCAGCTTATAGGATGAGGGGGAATGCACAACGCTTTTCAATTTAAAAGCCTCGCAAGGTTCCACAGCGCATCTATATTTACATCGGCCTGAAGAGATTTCCATGAGCCCTCGCTCATCACTCATTCGTGCTTCCGGCAAAAGAAAAGGAAACGAGAAAACAGAAAAACGTAACGGGAAAACTCGAGTTTTTCGAGTGCTATTGTACTTTTGGTAAGTGAATGCGCGAGCTGCGATACATTTGGATTTTCCCGCGAAAATATTTAGTGCTCCGCGTGACACGAAACGCGAACTCAAGGCGGAATGACAACGGACCGCACCGGTCGATATGCGGAGTGTCAAAAAAAAAAAAAAAACATAAAAAAAACGTTTTTTTTTTTTTTTTTGACGTTGCGAGTACGCGTAATTGAAAGCTGAGAGTTTGTCAGAAGGCAGAGGTCCTGACGCCACGCGGTCATGACAACACGCCGCCGCGGTGGTGGCGGTTGCAGTGCGCGCATGCGCAGATACGCGAATGTAGTTCCTGCGCTCGCGAAGTAGCTCGTGTGAGAACTGAGCGTTGGTCCGCACCTCGTGTCTTTGTAAACAGCCCCCCCCCCCCCCCCCAAGCATATATGGATGAGGAGGGGGGGATGAGATGTTAAAGCTTTCCACCCTCCGTCGCATGGTTGCTGCCATCTTGGAATCACGTGACGCGGCCTCCATAAGGTGGCTTCAACGTTGCCTTTACTCGTCGCTCGTCTCTCCGCTCCCGTGCCCTGACGGAAACGTTGTATTCGTGTTTTTTTTTTCTTCCGTTTTACCGCGATGTTTTCGCCTTGCTTTGTGAAGTGTCGTCTGATACTTTTTTTGACTACCCAACTGCATTCCATCATTATGTGCAACAACCTCTGCCCTTGATTTTATAACACGTTTTGACTATTTGCACCGTCGTCGTACCGGATACGTGTGAGGAAAGATAATAAGAGTTAGCACTGGCGCACATTAAGTATGTAGATGATTCTAAGCCAGACGATGGTTGAGAGGCCAATTATTTATTACAGTGTAAATTTGCTTAAGTGATAGTGGCTAAGTGGTAGTAGCACAATAAGAAGCGCAAGGTGTATTTAGGATCAAACATTTATGATCTTAAAGAAGAAGGCAAATATAGTTAACGCAAGGAGTCACTGTGTGTTTCTTGAAAGCGCTTGGAGGCATCGTGCTCTGCCTTCATAACACATCCAAAACAGTTGCTTTTGATTACATGGGGAATAACTTTGTCGGTGTAAACATTCGCTTAATCTGTTTATTTAGAGATTTAAAGAAACTATACACTGTGCTCGGTCTCATGTCTGCAGTCATTCACATTTCTTAAGATATCCATATCAATTAATTAATTTAAACACAAAAGCTCTAAGCTCCGAGTGAAAAACATGCCAAAGACACCTTGTGAGTTCCTGGCAAAATGGCCTGAGGCACGCAACATGTGACGCCGAAAAGAAGCCGTCTGCATGGAAATCATTCGAGTGCTGCGCTCTCGATGCCGGATTTACTCTCGACGCCGCTAAAAGTAAAAATCGTATGTGTTCAAACAAGTAAAGATCTGTCTACCCAAACCCATAAAGTGGTGCCTGGCATTCGACCTGAGCCAAGCCTGCTAAAAGTCAATTCTCTTGCGCCATCTAATTTTATTTCACAAATTATATGAAAGGAAAACGTCAGACTTCAAATGACCGGTTCGCCGCTTATCCCATATTCTTTCCAGTTTCCTAAGGTCAACATTGTGAAATACGCCTAAGGAATACTTTACCAGGGCTGCTAGTTGGAAAGAATTCCTACTCGGCGTAGAATGAACCATCGAAGCATCTCTCGAGTACTTAAATCATTTAAAGAAATCGATCGAGACAATATCGCTTATCTTTTGCTTTCCATGCGTCATTACAGGAGGAGAAGGGGGGGGGGGGGGTCCCGGTCGGCAATTTTCGCAAAACGTTAATGTCTGAGAAAACCGAACAGTGAGCACTAGACTTGTTCCCTGCAATTCAGCACATTGTTAGTCAGGTCATAAACCTGCTCTTTCACTGTGCCTCCATGCATTATTCTCTTCATTAGTTAATTTTTATGGAAACTAGTATTAGCGGATACGTCCAGTACGACCGTAGATATCGGTAATACCCCCCGGCATCACTTCAGTCGTTTCGCCGCCGAACCTGGCCGTACGAAGAACATGATAAGATGGAGGTGTTTGTAAAAAAGCTCGAGGTACAACTAAGCATTCCTTATAAGTAGTGAATGCGAAAGCATGCAAGCCGCTCGTCCGCTCCCTCTCTGTCGTCTGCTCGTCCGCTCCCTTTGTCGTCTGCTGTGAGGCCGTCTGCTGCGTACTAGCGCGCCCCGCTTCGGGATCTCGGAAGCCATGGTGCAGCGGCCAATGGGAGGCCCGTTGACGCGCGCCAGCCAATGGAACCGAAGGCGAATCGCTCCTTTTGGTATCGCGGAAACTAGGAGCCGTTTTCGCGCTTCACACTGGTGACGTCAGCTCGCTCCATGAGACAGTTAATGCTTTCGCATTAAAACGTCGACAATTTAGGATCATAACTACGTCGTAGCTCTGAAGGTGGCTCATTACCAATGTATCGTTGGTTATGTGCCACAAGGGATACATTCATATCACAAAACTCAGCGAAAATGACATGGCAAAGCTAACCCAGCCTCGAGCCCGCTGAAACCGAAACCAAGCAAATTAAAGCCACTTTATGGCGCCACCTGGTCAGCGCCTTCTTTCCACCGGTCAGGTAACTACTGAGATGAAAAGGTCTATACTGAGAAAGTTTGGCCAATGGGCGGAGCTTGCTGCCCACTAGAACCAGCGGATTTCGCGATAACACAAAATGGCATTATTTCTTTGCCGTCTTTATTCCTGAGAAATCGCATAGAGTTCCTATGAGTCAGAGCCCCAAAAATGGCGGACGGAAGTAGTCATCCCCCGGTTGTCAGACTACGCTGCTGTGGTTGCCAGGATGTCAAAATCTCCTTAAGAAGGCCAAACTCTCTCAGTATAAACGGCTCTGATCAACACCCCCTGAAAGTTAAGGCCGTAGCGCTCTTCTCGTGACGTCGCAAAGGAAGGCCATTGGGGCGCGCGTCAAAGCGAAGGCAACGCGCGTGGATCGACCGTCGTAACGCACGTTTAGTCACATACGCGTGTCTTATTCGCTAAAATGAAAGCTGCCCATAACAACGGGTCTAGAAAACATTTTATTACACGGGCAAAATATTACACCGCTAAATAATCGGTACGAAATGGCACGAGGTAGGCGTATAAGACGTCTATAGAAAATGTGATTTTTTTTAAAGTAAAAACATGAGTCACGCAATTATTGCTGTAGAATGCATATTTTATACAGAAATACTTCGACAAAATGGCGAGACACGCAGTGATTGGACACAGCAAAACAGATCACAGTTAAAAATCATGTAGATGTAGTCAACGCGGACACGGTTAGACAAGGGTCACTTACGATCATGTAAGCGATGTAATCGCGTGCAGTCACTGAATTCTTGCATTGTACCCCGGCCACATGGCAAAATTAATGTAATTTCAATCGAATGAATATATGGGGTTGACAAATCAGCTTGCGACGCTCGTATAATCACTCAAGACCGCGAGCTGATCAAATCTCGTATCATTTAATGAAAATATATTAACTTTTCCGTGTGGCAAGGGTACTAAACTTATTATTTACAGTCAACTAATTTACTTCTCCCTATGGGCTCGAGCTTCCTTAGTACAAAATATAACTTATTTTGTATACAATATTACCATTACCTTAATACAATTAAGATTCTAGTATAAACGCGGTAAAGAAAATGAAATAACATTAGTATAAATAAACACAGATGCACAAACAAAGCACTTTCAATAATTACATTAACTTGTTAATCACCTTCCAGTGAAAAAACTAGAATATTACCGCACAGATAACGACGAAGAACAAGACTCTATCCTATCACAAGATTTAAAGGAAAAAGAAAACGACTGCAGCACATTACTCGCGTCCTACATGACTAAAGGCCGGTTCAGACACTTGCGTTTGAGTGCGTTTGACTGCGTTGCGTCAAGAATCGAAAGCGAGTCACCGGCACACCTGTTCTTCGTATGAAGTGTGGAATCCAATTATTAGCGGCGAGATGTTTGGGTGGCGCCCTCGCTCGGTTACCTTTTGTGACGTCATTACCTCACGAACAACAAGTTCGATGGTGCTTGTAATGGGCATGGTGGAAGCCTGGAAATCATAGCGCTCTAAAGCAACACTCCCAACACCGTCAAAATTGAAGTTTTTACATTCCTCTTATTTTAGTTGATGAGATATCCCTTTTCTGACGTCAGAGTCAGCATCGGCCAATTCGTGGTGGGCCGACCACAGCGACGCTTTCAATCGCTCACGTCGCCAATAGGCAGCAGGGATGTCCTGGTTGCTTGCAGCCGCAACCACGGTGTAAGATCTCTTTCTCTCTCTCACTATGGTTTCTGCGCGGCGCCGGCAGATGACTTCCGTCGACCCGTGGGCACGGCAAAGACGGCTCGTGCCGCCTCATGCTCCACGCGCAGAGCTCCAGCGAGGTTGTCGCTCGTGCAGAAAGACCACGGTGTACCGGGGTGTCATGGCAACGAGATAATTTTTTCGCTCCACACAGTTTCACCGTTTGGCCGCCGGCGACACCGTCAGCGCCGCGGGCACGGTGGCCGCGGAATACGCAGCCTTTCGGATGCCCGTCGAACGAACACTATCTGATTCCTCGCGCCGCGCGTTCAGCCTCCGCCGTGTCCTCACCTAAAGAGTGTACCTTACACTGTGGCCGCAACGCAGTCAAACGCAACTGTCCGAAGCCCGTAAATAGGTTGTTTCTCACCTGCCGATCGTATCCATACGTCCCGCAATATCCGCCACGAAAACATTTGAGCATGAACTGCAAGAAGTCTCTCTCTGCCGAGTGAGAGGTCTATCGATAATCGACCAGTGTCATCGTTAGCTATAGTTGGCACACGTCACTCAAACCGT
>JAZHYW010062559.1:0-34225 GCA_037355805.1 Ixodes ricinus | reverse complement strand
TGTATTGCTTTTTATGCAGTGCCTGACTTTCCTTGCCCCTCGTGAGGACGACTGAGAAAGCGACTTTGCGCCACGACGACGGATGGCAGGTATTCCAAGTGTCGTCACCTATGGTGGCCATGTGCTATGTGTTCGCAGCATTGTAGGCCGATTGTGGAGCACTTTCAAAATGAACTTTCACTGTGTGCACTGTATGAGCATGTACAGTATGGGGCACGTACAGTCAGAAGGATTATGAGAGGGAACATGCGGGCACGTGTCACTTGGTACAGGCAGAGCAGCCTAGCAAGTGTCGCGCATGCGCACTGAGGGGCCCTGGCTCTTCGAAGAGCCGAAGCAGAAGTTTCAGCGGCGGTGTCACCGCCCTGGCGGCTTGTCGCCGAAGCAGAAATGGGGTTAGCTAGCTTTGCTGGCGGCTGGCTTTGTGTAGTGTGTGTAGACCGGAAACGTAGGCTTATAAACTTCGGCAAAAAGAATACTACGCGGCTCTGGTGTTTTGGTACGAGCTACAGACGTGACACAATCTGCTACGACTAGCTACGACCACCCACCGCAGCGGTGAAGGCATCGAAGAAGCACAACCTGTGTACTACGCCGTTGCCGTAACCCGACAGTGCTCATTTGGCATGGAGGGCTTTCCGCCCAGAGACTTCGTTTATCACCGAGTGTTAATTCCCGTGTTTCTCTTTGTGTGTTCAGTGGCTGGACGGTCCTCATACAGCAGTTCTTCAGGCTCAAAGGTGACTAAAAGTTGAGGGCGGATGGACTTGCAGCAATCCTCTCGGTTGGTGCGTGTGACAGAACCATTGTACGGCATCATCGGGAGGACACCGTTGTAAGTTAGCAAGTTGTCCAATTTTATGTTCATTATAAAGTAAAATTTGAAAAATCTTGTTTAAAAGGACGCTGTACCAAAATTTGGATTTCATAAAATAAGGCCGCGGAAGCTTTCAATGGAGCTCTACAAACTCTGAAACATCACTCGTACATCAATATCTGAAACGGATGGCCGTATTCTTGGAAAAGAAGGGCGCAATCAAACAAGAAATGTGACGTCATACTTCTCCTGGAACACTTTAGAATGAGGGAAAGCGGCCTCGCTTCTCTCATTCCTGCTTCGGTTCACCTGCTTGAGGGGATGAAGCCAAGAAGAGAGGGAATGAGAATCGCGACGTCACATGTCTCGTCGGCCTTGTTCAATCGCACACTTTTCCAAAAATACGGCCATCCGTTAGAAATAATGCTCTATGAGTAATGCTTTGGGGGTTTTGCAGCATCCCGCCTATCGCTCCAGTCTTGTTTTGCGAGCTTCAAATTTCGGTTAAGCATACCTTTTAGTATGAATAATTGTGTCAACAGGATGTTTAAACATGTCGGTTCTACACAGCTTACTCTCAAACATTTTTGAGTGGTCTCGCCTGCCAGATGCAAATGGGGTGGGAGGCAACATGTACAGTTGCCCAATTTTTTAATAATATCGCGCGAGCGTCGAGCGTTGGGACGGGCAGTGCCGTGCCGCGGAGAAATGCGGCGTCACGGGAGAGATTAAGCGCGTGCGCACAAAGCCCTTTCCGGGGAGCGTCGTCTGCTAGGCTATTCCGCTGATCGCACACAAATTTCACATATTTTCATATAAGAATGGTGTACATCTTCACAGTGCTGTATGTATGCAACAAAAACTTCAGATGTGTTCAATAAAAGTAGCATTTGCTAATAATGTGTTCTCTGTGTATTTGATGCACTAGGTTGTATTTGTTTTGAACGCTTGCTACATTTAGGCTATACAAAATAGTCCAAATTTTATGAGCATTCAAAACCAGTGCAACTTAAATCCGACAAGCATATCGAAAAAGAAGTGCCCAATCTGAATAAAAGATTCCAGAGAATACACACTAAAATAAATTGCTACTTGGGGTAGTAAAAATGGTGTTTTACAGTCGACTCTCATTATTTCAAACTCCAGGAAGCCACACACTTTAGTTTGAAATATCAGAAGATTGAAATATCAAAATTCATCTAAATATTGTCATGAATAAAAACATATACTTAATAATAAAACTTAAAATCGGTGTGTAATGCGGCGAACTTGTGCCGAGTGCCGAGAAACGAAGTAACAAAGACCTTTGACGGTGACGGAAGGACAACTGCCTCAAGCAGCCATGCGAAGCTCCTTTTGTAAGTGCGTGGGTATCTAAAAGCTTCCAAACTCGAACAAAAAAAATTCTCGAGTCATCTTAAACATTCCAGTCACGCAAACAAAAGAAAGATAAAAAGGACAAGCTGCGCTGGCGAGGATCAAACCCCAGCCAGCAGCGTGAGAGTCGTTCACGCTGCTGACTCAGCTATTTGCATGCGGCATTACTCCCCTCTTGTGAAAGACTTGTCGTCTCTATGCAACACAAAATGAAATTAACAGCTTAAACAAGACAAGGTCAAACTACAGAGTCACGTAAATCACAGATTTTCGCAGTCCTATCAAGCATACCTAGTTCAGTTGAGTCGGACGACGTGAATCACCTTCGGGTCGCAGGGGGCGACGTGACAATGTTGATGTGCCATTGGCCAACGACTTGCAGCTTAGGTCTCATGTAGCAAATAACCTTGAGGCCGAAGCACCACTTTAACAGTTCCTTGCTGCAACGATGAATTGATGTTCAGATTCACACTTGGTAGCCAGGCTGAAACTGGGCGTCGTGGCAACAAAGATTGTACCAGCCATCGTCAGGAAGATGTGGCTTGCATTAAAATGCGATTGAGCTGCCAGACTTCCTCCGTTCGTTGAGTGATGAACCAAGCGTCGTCGTCCTGTTCGTCTTCGTGGTCGATACTACACTTGTCGTAGGTATCGTCGTCGGGTTCATCATCAAGGTCGTCGTCAAGGTTGTTATGGTTGTCGTTGAAGTCATCGTCCGGGTCGTCCTTGGGTCGCTGTCAAAGCCGAAGTCGGGATCGTCTTCCATGTCATTGTTCGAGTCGTCACCTGGGTCATCATCAGTTTCGTCATCAGTCTCGTCATCAAGGTTGAAGACACTGTTTGGCGTCGAGGCCGTAGTCAGGTTGGTTGTTAACATTGTAGCCGGGGTTGGTCTTTGGAGTTGTTGTCCGTTTCATCATCGGCGTAGAAGTCGTCATCATGTTTTCGTCGAGGTGTGGTAGCCAGGGGCTTTGTCAAGTTCATTGTCCGGGTCATTTCCGAGGCCATAGTTGAGGTCGTCGTTGATGTCACAGTTGGAGTCGTCCTCAGATGATTTCAAGGACGTCGCCTTCACGATCGTCGTCTTCAGAGTTATTGTGTTCACAGGTGGTACGCTTCGTGGGCATAGATTGTGTTACCCTGCACATCCACCAACATGTCATGAACAAAAACAAACTTGATTAATAAATCTTAAAATCAATGTTTAATGCAGCGAACTTGTGCCGAGAAACATAAAGTAACAAAGACCGCACATATTTTGACGGCGACGGAAGGACGACTGACTCGAGCAGCCGTGCGAAGCTCCTTTTGTGAGTGTGCGTATCTAGAAGGTTCCGAGCTCGAACAAACAAGATTCTCGAGTCATCTGAAACATTCTAAGCATGCAAACAAAAGAAAGATAAACCCCAGCACGCTGCTGACTCGGCTATTCGCAGGTGGCAATATGACTTGAGACAAAGTAGCAATTTACTACAGGGATAGATACTCATACCAGGCATATTTCTTACACTTTCCTCTACACAGGCCTATTTATTAGCAGGCATACTCACAAAATATTGGTAAAGTTTGAAGCGAATAGTGGTTTTGGCCGAATATTTTCTGATCAAATATCGAATAGTTTCTCCAAGCCTTTTATTACCATTGTACCATAGTTAAATAAAAATTCAGCTGACTCGTGAAAGTTGTCCCAACCTCCCACTTGTGCACTTCTAAGCTCAGTTAGTTTTATAACTATATGAACTGTGACCTCAGAAAGTTCAATGCCTTCAATGTGGTGGCATGTAAATGACAGATTGTGTTTTGTATATTGTACAATTAATTAACGTAGGCTATTTTTTCTGGTTTTTCCTTGAATGTTGTGGGGCAGTGCTCTTTTTTTGTCTACTCTTAAATATTGTATGCCAGAATTTCTTGTTATAGTGCCCTGAACGATGTATGCAAGTGACGTTTTGCAATTGTGTCTGCTTATTTTCTTTAGTTTCATATATTTCATTGCCGACTGTTCAATCTCTTTTTTGTTTAGTGTTCTCAGTGTATTTCCTTTTTTCCATGCACGCTGCTTGTAGCTGCTGAAGTTATGGGGGCTTAGGACTAGTCAAGTTGTATCAACAGCTTTTTTTCCAAAGCCCCCACCAACACTGTACCTTTTGTTGGAAAATAAACCTATTATTAAACCTATTATATTATTATTATTATTGTCATTTTGTAGCGCTTCATTTAATTGCTGTGAGCAGTAATGATCCTAGTAATCAATTGCTTTTTTTAAGCCTGAGGTAAGGATCCTAGTAATCAGTTACTTTTTTAAGCCTGAGGTAAACTAAAAACAAAATTTGCTCTACAAGATTCACCAACCTGCCTGGCAATCTCAACTACGCAGAGGATGTTCTTCGTTTCTCGAGCTCGGGACCGGTACGATCTGGCTGTACACGGCGTTAGTAATAAGTCCAAGGTTTGGGAAGATACAGCAGACAACAGTGGCATCATCCATTCACTCCTTCTTAAGGAACATTACCAGGTGGCTTGTTTACTGTGCTCAGTGTACGGGAAACAAGATTCTGGACAAAAGTATGCCAAAGGGTGTTTCAACAGTCATAAGAATTTTAAACATAGTTTCGTCACGTGCTCACTTATCCCTTGAAAAAGTAGTTTGTGGTTTGGATGAAAAACGTCGACGAGGGAAGAACTTTTTTTTAATCTGGAACATGGAGCAAGAAGCCAGTCTTCAATAACACTGCCACTAGATCCTGTCCAAAGTCATTGCCTCTGTCTGTGAGCACCGTGGTCTTCATCACCCTTACTATTCACTGTGGAACTGAGCCATCTAGGCTTAATTCAGCTCAGTGCTCTAAAGCTTTATATTGTGAGCCTGCAGGTTATCAACACTACTACTGTTTGCAGTTCCGAGTAGCATCCGTAACCAGTATGAGATTATATTGCAGCATACATGAATGAACGCTACTCCATACTTCTGGAAGGTTCACGTTTACTCTTACCTCAAAGGATTAAAATCATTTGGAGTAAGAGTAAACGTGTATCTTCCAGAAGTATTGAGTAGTGTTCGTCCATGCATGCGGCAATGTCTCTTTGATCTTGGGTCAGTTTCTTGTTTTGGCATGTCTATATGGCTTCTTTTAACCATAACTCTTTGATATCAAAGCTGTACTTGAAGCACACTTCATTAGAAACAAGCAACTGGTGGTATTTTATGATTTAAAATGATAAAACATGACAACGATGGGAAGTTTGGCGGTTTCTGCGATGCAACCTAAACCATAGGTGGTACGGTGTCCTACATGGTACCCAAATTCACAAGATATTCTAAATTTTCCTAACAGCTCATGCCCAAACGACTGATGAGACCAACAATAAAACGCCAGCCTCATAGAAGTTTGTGGTAATAGTTCCAGTGACCACTCCTTTGGTGTCTGTTAGTGTTGACATGGTTGCATCAGAACGTCCAACTTTTGTGAGTTAGGAATTCAAGACAAATTTGCAGAAGAATGGCATCCTATATGGGTGCTTGTTCCTCCAGTACTATGTATTCCGCTTTCAATGGGGCAGCCGAGCATGTGGAACAGATAATACAGCAGAAGTTGAAGATGGCTAGATTAATTAAGTGACTTTCATTCACAAATAGCCAGAATGTTGCTGTCGTACAAAGCAATGCCAAATTAAATGATTAGCTGTAGTCCTGCTGAACTTTCATTGGTGTGGAAGCTCAAAACTGCACTGGGCTTGCTGCAGCCAGATTTTTAACCACAGCAAGTCTAAAGCAGCTTCATCACAACATGCAGAGCAACAGAAGGTTTGCCAGAAATGTTCGACTTAATCCCAGTTAGGCGCCGGCTGCTGTATTGTTTGACCAGGAGTTTACGTTGTTGGTGTGACTGCTGTATGGCCGCTTGTAGATGAGGCATTAGGGCCGCATCTGCATAGTCTGAGGCGTCCCAGCTGACCCTGTCGCCTAGGATTCCCTTTTAAGACTTATCAGAGCATGCCTATACATTGCTTACCCATAATTCGGCAGTGTGGTGGAAGCCCCATGCTCCTTACATCAGTCGTACGTCTCTCTTTCACCACTTAATCGCGCTTCTGTCTATACACCCACGCAAAGAGCACGTTTTCACATGACGGAATAGGCTTGTGGCTGTTCCAACAAATGCGTAACTTCCACTGCACTGTCAGCTTAGGGGGTGAACTGAGCACTGGCAATTTTCACTACATGTTTTTTAACCTACTTTCACGGCTTTGTATTTAGACCGCCAAGTGCTGTGAATATTTGATTTGCTCGAGAAGGCTAGTGAGCAAACCTGCCGCCACAGCTTCCTGTTCCAGCCACTAGGTGCCATCGATTTTTCACTGGAGTCGCCAGTTGTGTTGACGTTCCTGCAATAGATACCTATGAAGCCGTCGCTGACACTAAAGCTGCTAGAACTGCGATTCAATGGCAGTTTCTGATGCAGACAACAATTTCACAGCAGATTCTGGTGGTGACAAGCAGTATTGCAGAATGAGCACCCCCCTCCCATCCAACTCCATTCCAGAGAATTGGATTTTCTACTACTAATTCCATTCCTTCGAACTCCTGGAAAGGAAAAACTGGGCCCATCCCCACTCCTGGAATGGCTGAACTGTTCTATTCCATTCCTCTCAATCCCTCTCAACCGTGAAAAGTGGCACTTGACAGCTAGTACCAAGTTACCGGAAAATAACGTCAGCATAAAGCTGGCGTTGTCAAATGCGTAGACAACTGCAAAATTATGCAAAACCAAACCCGAAATCATTGATTCTACTAAGTTGAGCGGTGGTCGCACATAGCGCTAGTGGCAATTGATATGGTGGCACTGCAGATATTGATTGCAGCACCAAGCGTAAAAGCCTCATAACAGAGAGGAAAACTTTAAGTCACCCATCTTCTCCACAAAAGAACCGTATATGTCCTCCACTTTTACGAGACACATAGTAAGTGAGGAGTCACGTGTATTAACGAATTGCGGGCGGTGTGACATTGTCCTTGCCTGGTGGCCTGCGACTGGTGCTGTAATCACACATGGTCCCAACAGCCATATGGTTGCGTCTCACGGCGCCAGGAACGACACCTTGTCCGCCTACAACTCTACAGTTTGGGTTGCTTCACTGGGGTTGCCACTTTCATCCTCGAAGGAACATAAGCAGTCGGATAACCAAGCCGTCAGTTACCCAAGTGCAATGATGCCGTTTCAAAAGCCCCTTTGACCGCATTGATGCAGCTCGCATTAGAACAAAGCGTATTCCATTCCTACTCTATTCTGGGCAAAATGCACCGACTAATTTCATTCCCATTCCATTCCAGTGCTGCTAACATTTTATTTGCATTCAATTCCAGGGTCGTGGAAGGGCGGAATCGTTCCAACTCTGAAGTGGCAACTCCACAACACTGGTTATAGTCACCAAGGCACCCAGTTCAGTGCCAATACTGTCCTCGCAGCCCATCGAAAGCTGTTATTACTGCAACAGACTCCAGTAGGACGAAGTAGTGGGATTCGAAAGCCTGTTGTGCAGATTTGTACCTTGCATTGTTTCCAGTATTTTTTATTTCTTCTGTATTTTATAATCGACAACTCTTCTTTGTTAAGAGGATAACAAGCGTTGTAATCTCGGTATTGTTGCCAAACCTGCAGGTGTTATCATCGGTGCACTTTTAAATAAATATATGCCACAGCCACGGATCAGCAGTGAGCACTTACCCTGGAACTTGGGTGTTTCGTAAGTATTCATTTTAATTGTGCGATAATGACATTCGTCTTCTGTTAGAATGTAAAAAATCTAAACAATATCCGACATGATCGATAATTTTGGACACCCGTGGCATGTGTGATCTGAGCATTTGTTCTTTTCATCTGAAGTGTCTCTTGCTTACAACCTGTAGCGTATACGATGTTGAGGACGGAAGAGATGCTGCGGCCGACTCCGAGCAATAAAAACATTCTGTTTATTCTCACGTCGTTGAGCTCGTGGCGACGAGTATGAGTAGCATTGTCATCTTTGGCGGTGCCGAGGCTGAACCAATAGACTGCCACAGAGCCGTCGCCTGCAGCTCTGCAGACTGTGAGAAATGGCACGATTTCGTTGAAGTGATTGCGGCTTCAGAGAGGTGTTGTTGCTGTTGACATGTACCGCAAGCAGGATGACGTACTAGAGAGCAGGAAAGAGAGCGTTCGGAAGCCGTGCATGGTAGTCGACGCCGAGGTCAGGCAATGAGGCAGCAGACAGAGGGGAAATCGACCTTGTGCTTTCAGTCCGGCTCGATCAGTTCGGAGTGTGCAGCCTCGGACTGGAAGGGGATGCCGGCCGACTGCGGGGCCGATGCAACATCCCCTAATATGAGGAACCGAGCTGAGAGCGAATGCCTGACGTGGCAACGATGAGGAGACCCTGGTCAGCTAGCGACATGCCTTGTGAACAGTGTGGAAACGTCGATGAATATTCACTTGCCGAGCCGGTGGGGCGAGCAAGGTGGTCACAGCCCATTGCTGGGAGATGCCGGAGCTAGATGCGACAGAGGAGAGGCAATGGCGGAGGTGCTGCAGATGCGGAGGGTGTGAAAGTTGAAGATACGCCTACTGTATTTCCGTCCGAAAAGGCAGAGTCGTTGCCGTGCCCCTGGCCACGAAGAACATTCCCCTGGATAGCAGGCGCTCGGAGTCGATCATCGTGTCCAGGTCACCAATTTGTAGCACTTTCGATGTTGAGAACGGGAGAGATGGTGCGACAGACTCTCAGTTTAGCTGTGAAAACATTCTCTTTATTCTCGAACCGTCGAGCTCGTTCCGACCAGTAGCTTGCTTTTATACACTGCAGGCATTAGCAATATAGTTGATCTGATTGTTTTGCAACACTATTGATACGGCAGATTGGGCGAGTTGGTAAGGCATAATTACGAACCAGCGCACAGGTAGACAGTTACTCAAAATCCAGATACACAAAAATATACACTCGCACAGTGCTGATGTGAGTATTTTTTGTGTTTGTATTTTGGGTAACTGTCTACATGTGCGCTGGTTCGTAATTTTGCAACACTGTCGTCTTTGGCGGTGTAAAGGCTGAACCAATGGACAGCCACAGGCCCATATCTGTATCTGTTTCATATACTGAATGCCTTTTTGCACGGCTCTGTGTTTCATCTTTGTCTTCCAGATTTTTACTGCTCACTTGTAATAATAAATGTGAAATTTTAAACTGTCATATTAGAGATTGAACTTTATCAAATAAATGTGAATTTAATTAAGCTATAAATTTTATATAGACTTACTTTTTATACAATTGTGTCTAAATTTGTCAGGATACAATATGCAAGTAAGCATAAAGTAACTGAAAGGTTGAAAGAAGCAAATTCGAGATTGCAAAACCTGCTTCCCAATAGATATTTTTTTCCAAAGTATTTACGTGATAGTGCAACTGAAGGCTCCTTTTTCAGTTTTTCATTTGAAACAAACTTTAAAGAAACATTGTTTTCCAATTTTTTTTATGCTCAGAAAATTAAGTTATTGATTGTGTTCAGCTTATTCTAAACTTCCTAAACTGTTTGTATGAAATGCCAGAATGCTTGTGCTAACAGTGGGTAGATAAGGTTTTCATAATTTCTGATAAAACAAACTGACTATAGTTTCTCTTTAGTGACTGTGTCGCCAAGGTGACAACAGAACAAGTAACGGATCCCGATGTCAAACTACAGGAATTTTAGATAAATGTTTTCTTAGCGAATGCACGCCACTGTAGTGACATATTTGAATATCCTTATCGCTTGCTTGGGCTCAGCGGGTAATGCAAGTCGGCACTAGCGTGAGTATAAAGGTCGCTAAATCGCATGTAAGCGATTTAGCGAGCGACGGCGACGAGAGTCAGCGACGAATGACGAAGATTTCTCACTATCGCTCGTCGCGTCGCTCGGTTTTGAGATTTCTAGAAAACATCGTTCCGCTTTCATGCGGCTTGCCTCGTCGCGCGACTGACCGAGCGTCAGCGAAGCGGGTCGCCGTCGCTTGCCTCGTCGCTCCGCAGCCGATGCTACAAGCGCGAGCATGTGACCCTGAACAGTGCTTGCACTGCACGAGCGCGCGTGCTTGGCAGGGGCGCCGAAAGTCCGCGGAGCTCGCGCTTGTAGCATCGGCTGCGTCTGGACCCAAGCTGAAACGAAGTATAACCTCTCATTTCCACGAGAGCGCGTGCAAATCAAACGCTAAACCAAGACGGGGCCTGCAGCCAGCAGCTTTGAGAGCGTCATACAACAAGCAAGCACACACTTCGCTAGCGCATTCCAGCCTTGAGCGCTCGAACTTCCGAAAACGAAACTAGATTTTGCTACATTTTGGCTAGCTCGAAACATTATTTTTAAATATAGGGTGTCTTTTAGCGATAATCTAGACTAAGAGAAATGTGTACCTTCCCAAATTATATTTATTTCACTGTATTATATAAGTAATAATTGTGTAGTATCGTTACGTTCATGTAAAATACGGTGGGGGTCACCGGACCTTCAACTGAAACAAAAAGTCTGCTATATATACCGAGCGGGTCACTGCTGGAAATAGAGTAGGAGTGTCGGGTTGTTAGTGCCTCTGTACGTTGTTTGTGCCTGTGTATGCTTGTACATTGATCTTGTGGTATCTGCGGTGCTGTGCTGTGCTGTAGTATGTGTTGATATGCCGCCATCCGCTCGAACGTGAGACTTGCCGAAAATCTTTTACTTTTGTAGTTTTCTGCATGCTCACTAGGTGGCGCAAGTAGCACACCAATTTTATTTTCGCTTTGTTCGTAGTCTATTTAGTGTGTAAGGAACCACACCACTATAGCTACAGTCTAGTACAAAAGTAACCGCGTGTTTAAATGGCGCTGGGGCGCGGGCGTTCAGTTCGTCGTCGTTCGCTGGCTGTTTCAGTAGCCGATTCGTACCCGGAAAGCCGCAAAATTTGCGTACACACGAGATATGAGTGGATACGTCGAAACGTCGCGTACAACTTTACTCGCGGTAAAGAGGTGAGCGGGACGTCGGAAACGCCGGTCGGGTCGGCTCGGGTCGGTGTCGGAGCGATCCGTCGTCGCTCACGGCAAACGGGCTTTTTCAATAAAGTTCATGTCTGTGGTCGCGAAAAGATTCCTCCTGTGGAAATTACCCGGTGTCGGTGAAAATGCAACCGGCATGAGGCCTCGGCGATCGGCTGAACCGCCACGCGAACGGGACCTGCTCGATGGGGAACAGGATGCAGTCGATGGTCGCTCCCACTGTCGCGTAAGCGCCGTAATGAATACGGCGTCGGCGCTTGGGGGTGAATGCCTGCGGGGGTTTAGCGCGTATGGACGATTACGAATGAACACGTGCAAACTACGCTTTCGCTGCGGCGAAAAGCCGTGTAAAGCGCTGGGCCTCGCTCGTAGATCCCGTCTCACGTCAAACGGCCGCCATTGTAAAAAAACACCCCTAGACGTGTGATCGCGGAACGAAGTACACGTTCAAAGATGTTCATTTTACACGAGACCTCGGGTGCAAACGAAATACACCGAGCCTCGCGTGTAAAATGAACACCATTTGGGGAGTCCGCCCTGGGACAACGGTTTACACGTCCAGGGGTGTACTTTTTCGCTGTGTGTGTACTGCTCTCCATCAGTTGCCCTTTGGAATCACAATGGGTCGGCCTCGTGCCGTTCGTTCGGTAGAAGAAGAGCGGGGGCGCAAGGAGCGCCGACGTGCGCAGCAGCGCGATTGGCCGCGCAAACGCCGCGAAGCCGCTATCGCCTCGAATTCCACCGAGTCGAGTGCTTCCCGATCCCTTGCGAAAGAAGAGCAGATCGCTCGCCTGGACCGCCGCCGAGAAAAGGAGCGGCGATGTGACTGGCTCCGGCGGGCCAACGCCACGGACGTCGATCGTGCCATGAAGCCAAGCGCAAGCGCGAGGCCCGGCGACGACAGGACACCACGCCGGCTGAACAGTTTCTACAAATACTTCATTCCAGCATAGCAAGGCTTCCCTGGTCTTCCAACTTCACCAGAATTGAAAATGCTAAACGTTTTTTCCTTGTTTTTTTTTTTTTTTCATTTTACAGCTATGGTTATTGACAACTTATAAAACTCAGCGTGCATTGAGTCCCGAGCATGCAATTATAGGTTTCGCAGTGAATAAGATTTAAGAATTAGCCCATGGCAAGACCAAAGAAAGCATTATGAAGCAAGGAGCGTTATGGTAACGATCAACGCCCTGTCTTTCTCAAGTTTTCAATCCCTGTAGTGCGACGAGTTCGCTTGACTCGCTTTATAAGTGAAAAATCGTGCAACACTATTAGTAAGCTAAGGGCTCAGATGTCATCGCAGGCTCGGAATGGAATTATTGGAGCGTAGACGTAAAGCTAGGTGTCTATTCGTATTCACTCTTCGAACGCGTTCAAACGCGCACTCGGAGTGCTGCGCTCCGGCGTTTGGCAATTGCACGCGTTCGAAGTGTGAGCTGAGACAAAGAAAGCTAGTTTTGCGTCCACTCCCAAATCTTTCCAAACAGAGCTCGGCGTCCTAATGCCCCCGCGCGCCCTCGCTTATTTTTTCCCTCTCCTTCAGTTTCTTGTCGAATAAGAATAAGCTCGTCGTGAGCATCCCCAATGAAAATCTCACTCAACAATTGCTTCCAGTGAATACCCCTTGGGGTTTAATCGAAATAATAGAGATGAATGAACCGAACTTGATCGAATGAAACAAAGGCTACGAATCCACTGATAGAAAGAACATTTGGCGGATCCGTGATTTTAACTCTGGTTCTCCAAATATCTGGTCGGTTGTGCTTGTGCTTGTCTTTCGGGTGTTTTCAATCTGTCTTATTAATACACATTAACAAAATTTATCCAATCAGAGGTATTCTGGAAGCACGCGCCCCCCCCCTCCCCCGTGAAACACAATACGCCGCTTGCTGGCTCGTGGTACGTGCTTGTTGTGCTCCAAAATTGCTCTCAATCTTTGTCTCGCCACGTGTAGATGTATTGTTTTGTGTTTGTTAGCTTTAGATACAAGGTATAGACTTTTTTAATATTTAGGAAATCACAGTCGCGCGTGCGGTCTTCGCAGCTCCGCACTTGCGTGTTCGTCGCTTCGGAAAGCGAGGAAAGCACGCGCCATACGCACGAACAGTCAAGATGGTACCGGCCACACGCTCTTTTTTGGAAAGGTCTATAACAGTACCTGCAAGAATCAAGAGCCGCGCGAATGGCTATTCTATGGCTCAGCTATGACTTTGGCTGAATGGGTCAGCTATGGCTATGAATACCACCTAATATACCACCTGGGTCACTAAACTTTTCAGACACAGATATTCTTTGTAGTATGACCACCATGATTATGACATAGGGGGGGGGGGCGAAAAATTGCCGCGAAGTTTCTTTCCTGACAAACCCGCAGATCCGTTTCTCGTCGTGACGTTTTTCTTTCAAGGGGCGAAAACTCCTTACCACTCCCTAGGCGCCGAACAAGAGCAGCACGATAGTGTGCGCGAAGACGACCGTGGTTCATACGTGTGACGTCACGAGAAAGATTATTAGCTGCGATCAACAGGTTTCATAGTCTCTAAAAAGCACGGCAGAGGTTCGGGATAGTTGCATTCTGAAATCAACACCGTCGAAGCTGAAAGTCTGATATTGCTCTTATTTCAGCTGATAAAGCAGAATTTTTTTTTAAAAGCTTCCCTGCCGTTCTTGGAATTTCACTTGACCTTTTGAAAAATAATAAGAATGTAGCCCGATAGGTCAGAACCAGCCGAGCTGCGTTGTCCGATTTCGGGCGGATTTCACCACCGGGCAGTTCCCCCATCGGCGGGATAATATCATTTTACTATTTGTTCTTCTAATGAAGGACTGTTGGCCGCGTAGGCTAGCAAAAGCGTCGGTGTGGTCGGCTTTCCAAGATTAGCCAGACTACAATTAATGCTGCTTTCATAAACGGAAATAAGAGCAATGCCCGGTTGTTACTATTGAAGGTGATGTTTTAAGAACGCGATGACTCTAAGCTTCAATCATATACAATCAACCTTGTCACCGTCGTTTTGAACAGGCATCATTTAATTTGTCGTTCACAACTGAAAATCCAGACCCTGCCGTCAAGGGCGTAAAAACTTTAAAAGTAAGCCACCGAACGCGCCTGTAAACTACACTTCGTCTCACGTTAGCATGGTCTTTTTAGCCGTGCAAGCTAAAAGGGCGAGTTATACTTCGTTTCAGCTTGGGTCCAGACGCAGCCGATGCTACAAGCACGAGCGTGTGGCCCTGAACAGTGCCTGTACTGCACGAGCGCGCGTGATTGGCAGGGACGCTGGAAGCCCGGAGCTCGCACTTGTAGCACCGGCTGCGTCTGAACCCAAGCCGAAACGAAGTATTGTTGCTTTGCATGAAGCCTCGGTGGCTGCACGAGCGCTCGTGCAGCGACTGCTCTAGTCAAGGAAGTCAAGGTTAGCTGCTCGCGCTTGCTCAACCTTCGCAATAGACCGATCTCACCAAGCGTTCCACCCATGCGTGACGCCGCCATAACTGTAGTTCATAGGAGGCAGATGCCAATTCACGAGACCGCTCATGCCGCCTCGTGCTCTGCTCGCGCAGACCTCCAGGGAGTTTGTCGCGCGTGCAGCAAGACTACAGCTCCCACGATGCTTGGCGGCAGCGGTGGCGCTCTCAAACTAGCCGGTTAGATCGGTCTATTAGTCCATGCTACAGTGAGACAAAGTATACGAGCCTTAGCACGAGCCTCTCTCTTAAAATCAGTCATGGCCACTCGTGAATCCATGGAACGCGAACCGTTTTAGTTCCAGAACCTCTAGAACTATTATTTTCAAAAATCGCACGCTGTGCTGTTCCTCGTTGTCGCTCAGTTGGAACGCATCTAAGCAGGGGCGTTGAAACGGGGGATGGGGAGAGGGGCGAGTCTCCCCCCCCTCCCCGTGGCATCGAAAGAGGGGGCAAGGGGTATAAGGGTGAAAGGGGGAAGGGGGGGAAGCGATCGCCGCAGCCCCAGACCAACTTCCTATATAGTTCCCATACATATCAGAAAAGTACGTAATAATTAGGCCAAGAGGTACGTTTTAATTCCGGAGCAAAACCGAAACTTACCTTTATTTTGGGTTTAATTTCTCGGTATCGGTCTTAATTTCCGATTCTTTCATAACTCAAAATGTGTCTCACACCGTAATTATTCAGTTAAAGAAGTTGTTCGCGGATACGCTCGTCCCTTTAAAGACAGGGTCTTTCATACACCTTAGAGTTAACATAATGCTGTAGTTGTTGAAAAATTCAGTGCGGATATTTGTGCGTTCTTGCTATCTTTTCTGGCTCACATAATTGTCATATGAAACAATGAACTGCGGGCCTTTCAATGACTTTTGCGGTATTTAGAAGATTAATTGCTTTAATATCTTTCCCAGAACAAGAATGACAGAATAAATCCAGTTTATACGATATGTTCACAAAACGCTTTAATTAGAAATGCTGTTCTCACTCGAAAAATTCAAAGACGGAATCCGAGTGAGGCTGCTGAAGATTGCGTGTTTTTAAAGCAACGCGTGACGCATAAATTTATATTGCATCCAGTGTTAGGCTGTTGCTCTATCTTGATAACGATGATCAGAGGTCTTCATGTGATAAAAAAGAAAACAAAATGACACCTGTCAGAAAAACGGTAATGATTAAATGGCGTATTTCTGTGATTGTAGCGTTAATTGGGGGCATACATTGCCGCGATTTGTATTAATAATAATATAAATACTCCATTTTCAAGCTCTAAAATAATTAGTTGCTTATATGACCTAATTTCAAACACAAAAACAAGTATGACAATCTAAAGTGTGCTAATTATCATCATTGGTGTCAATTGCAGCATTTTTAATTACAAAGGTATAAAATAAATAAAGTCCAAAATCAATGACAAAACCCTAGCTAATGTGAGAAACTCATGTAAAATTAGGATTAGTGAGGATGCTATTAAAGTACCGACTTTTGATAATCGGAAAAACTTCCAAAGTCGCCGCCAATATCCATCCAGACCAAATCCCCCACCCAGAAAAAAAAAGGATGATTTTTTTCAATTATTACTCTTTTTTTAACATTAATTTCCTTTCGTATTTGTTTGCCGTCGTTTTGCCATCCTCAGCCTTTCCAGTTCGAAGGAACGCCTACCTGCTTGCGCGTCCGCTCACTGCAGCACGTTTCGTTGGTGTTGGAAAACGGTGGAACAGTAGTGAGTTTTAGTATTGCAAGCCACCCTAACGCAAACGCACAGCGCTTGCGTTTGCTTCTATGCGCAATACTCAAACTCAGTAATAAGTACAATCTCATACCGGCTGCAGCACCACGTTAGGACAGTGAAGAGTGTTGTTTGCATTCGGAAACGACATTTAGCGAGCCATGATCGCGAGCAGTTCCGCCATGCCCGCTGAGCAGGAGAATCGGGGGACCCTCACTAGAGCGCTTACCGTTTCCGCCGTGGGAGGGCGAGCGGCGAGGCTGGAGACGCGAATACCATTCTTCACTATCATCCCCCACGCCTCTCTCTTAAGCATTTTCTTCCTCACTTCTTGACATTTATTTTTGTGTGTGTGTGTTGGTCTTACCCCTTTTTATTTCCCTTCTTTCGGTTTTTCCACGCCATCCCCCGTCGTCTCCTCATCTCTCACACACTACTGACGTACCTACATAAACTGTCTCTGGGTGACCCCGGTAGCTTTACTGACAGTGGCGGAAAATGAGCTCTAACGCCGTGCTCACCGCGCATGGCTACACAATACCACAAAGTTCAATCTTCGCCTCGATTCCGAGACGAAAACTTTGGCTTCAAATAACTCCTTCCCAAAGTTGTGAAACGTCATTTTGTCGTCACCAATAACTTGCACAAACGACAATCTAGTGACGAGAAAGTTCATAGTATTCAAAGCCCGCCTAGGGACAATCTAGGCTGCCTTGACTCAAACCCGGCGTAGAGATGTAGGGACACGCGAGCGCGACGTCATCCGTGCAGGAGTTCAATCGGCTGGCCCGTCGGTGTTGCTCGCGCGCGCTCCGGAGAAGCTCGCTACAACTTTGTGTGTCAAAATCTCGCTAACATTTGAGCACCGAGAATGTTTGAATGATTGACATGTCGTCCCGCGTGACACCATCGTCGCGAGAGTCCCATGAGCACGCTCTGCGAACTTCGGCCCCAACTTTGTGTTTGACAAGTTTAGCGACCCTGATAATTCATTGCCATACTATAAATACCCAGGGAGGTATTTATAATACCACATGAGAGGGCATTTACAGCGATAGCTGAGTCCGGGGCTGCGGAGCGCGTGAAGATGGCCAGCATATACAGTTATGTTTGCAACGTGCATTCCACACGACCAAGTTTGCTAGTCTTAGCAGCCTAAGAATCAGAGCACCTTCTGAGCATGCTCTGTGTTTAACCCACTCAAACTTGGCACCCGGTGAGTACAGTCACTATACATTTTACTAAATATGCTTATTCCAAAATTACCCAAGCATTAAGGAGAATGCTGGGAATGAAGGTATACGCGCCGCACGCCCTCGTCTTCGCCGTATAAATGATTCGAAGTAAATAACATAAAATAAGATGTCGGTTGTCTAGCTTTTAGACGTCATAACAGTTACTGTCACAGACGCCATCACGTGCTGCGCGTGTAACTGCGCTCGCAGCATGCTCCTTGGTGCTTAAGTTCTTTAGCAAAAAGTATATTACCCATGAGCCAAGGGGCAGACTGAAAGTGTAGTTACACGCGCTGCACGTGCTGGTGTCAGTAGCAGTAACTGTTATAAAGCAAAAGTACGAAGCAAATGCCATCTTACACGCGCGTTCGTCAACGCCGTATTTCGGTTATTTACTTAGAATCTTTTAGACGGGGAAGGCGAGAGCGTGCGGCACTTGTACTTACATTCCCAGCATTATCTTTGCCGCGTGGGTAATATGATACTATGTCTATGTGCGGTGACTGGTTAATTTATTTATTTATTGATCCTTTGGGAGGGAGGATGGCACAAGGCCGCTAACACAGATTCTGCGCCCCCATCATGCGGTCCTTAAGTTCCGCGGGGCGTTGACTGAAACTGCGTCAAAATGATATCACAGGCAAAAAAAATGCATTTAAATTGTGGCAGTTACTGGCCTTTGAACCTATCACCGACTACAAGATAGTAAAGTTGCTTATAAGTCGACGACAAAACCTCAACCTGAATTCAGGTCAAACGCGCTCAAGTGACATTCCTCAGGTGTAAAAAAAGAAAAAAAATATGTACCAGTTTACTTACCATTGAAACCTCGTACGTGTTAGAAGAGTACAGGTAGACGTTTGGACCCGTAATCTGGCAGCCTCCGGCTCTTTGAGGAGCATCTTCTAGGTGTGTTCGAATTACCACAGCATCTATAGACGAATTTCTGGTGAAAAAAATAAGAAAAAAGCACGAGCGACATTTTTTTGTAGTAAGGCATTTGTGAGATAAGTAATGTATATCCAGGCAGTTCCTTCTTAGAGCTTAGGGATTTGTTTTAAATTAGTCGTAAGGCTTTCACTAATGCGGTTTGCGCAGTTGAGCTTTACAAAACTAAAGTCAAGGTATCCTGGGAAAGCAGTAATATTGCCTTCCCTACCTGCTAGCTGGACACAAACAGATACTAACATACACACCCCCAAAACCTCGCATGGCGACTGGCTACTCTGGTCAGAAAATCTTATTTACAACAATGGTGTCATGACCAACACACAACCAAAAACCGAAAACGCGTTATATACAGTATATACAGGATCTACAACCCACAAGCCAAGTTAGCCAACCCGACGCCTAAGGCGCGGGTGCGCGCCCGCTGCTCCGCAAGACGCCCGTCCGCGCGATCACTCGCGCAAAGAGGCACCGACCGGTACCGCGCTCGCACGTCCCTCCCCTGCGACGCCACGAAGAGATGGCCGAATCGCGTCCCGTTCCCCCTTTCACCGCCTAACACGATCTAGATATGTGCCTACATTGCCGTGGAAATAGCCATCTCGGTCCATTCAAATCATCGAAGCTTTCAGAGGGTCGCTCTAAACCAGTCGCGCCAAGAACACCATGAAGCATCATGTACTGGAAGCGTTTCTCGCCAATAAACGCGTCTTCGGCAATGCGTATGCAGTCAACTGATCAATCATGCCCATCTCCACGGATCTCTTACAAATATATTGCTCTTGCGTATTTGAAAATAATAAAAAAAGTTGTATTGCCTCCAAGCACCGACCCAGCATGTGGTGGTGGTACGAAGATGTACGCTTGTTTTGCCGGTGTGTGGAGAGCAAAGTCTCGGTATAGAAGGAACGTCTTCATAAAGCTACCCGATACCAGCGAATTTAGATCGGCTCACCGAGAACGGAGAGGTCAAGGAGAAATTGCTAATTTCACGGATCAAGATGGCGGCCACACGGGGAGCTTGGCGCTAATTTCCAATGAACCAGTGACTTTATACTAAACCAACCAAACCCAGAATTCAGGGGCATGTTTTCAAAGCAAATTCACTGGAAGGAAGCTCGGTTCTAACATACATTTCGAGATTGTGTCATCCTCAAACGCATGACCATACCTAACGACTTCCTCCTGACCTTCCCAGAGAAACCGTGGAGGCTCACCGATATAATCCCAACAGCACATATCTCACAAACCATGTGACATGACGTCAACATTTTACGCAAGGGATTCGCTGCAAGAAATAATAAAGAAACCGAACTACCCGAACACCGGAAAACACTCATCATTGACACGGACGCTTCGGTTTAGGAAAAAACCACTAACACTGCGAGTCAGATCTTACAGTGCGAAACTTCGGCCCTTCCATGTGTTGCAAATGCTGAAAAATAACCAGAAGCCAGAGCGGTTTTAAGAGCTCTGGAATGCGTAGTTTAAACAAGCACACGACTTGCTAGAGTCGTAGTATACAAGAGCTCCCGAGAATCATAATGAATATGCAAGAATTATGAAATCACCGACCCCACGATCCAGTGCATATTTGCAACGGCCCTTGGATGTGCAGTACCTACAAACCCCAATGAGTATTTTATAGATACCGGGTCGCTCTGGAATCCCTCAAATTATTTAGCCCACCAAACAGCAGAAGGGTTAAGGAATAATAATCTTAGCAGCAACAGGACCTCCGGAACTATACTCACTAACATCGGCACACCTCTTTCAACGAGTTTCGAAGTTCAATACGACTCCAAATACACTCTAAGTACCTCAAAGAAAAGAAGAACAAAAACAAATGTGTCTTGCCCAAGAAACCGACTTCGAGGTCCTCCGACACCAGTCTAGCTTCGACTCGTCCAAACCTGCGGTGCAATTACGCTTCAAATACTCTGCACAAAAAAAAAAAATACCAAACAAGCTTAACGACACTACGGTGCGCATACTGCCAAGATCCCATCGCACCAAAGCACTATCAACCCGGAGAACCTGCACAGCCTTCATGACACAAAAACGGACCATCAGTAGTCTGGACCCCGAGGTCGAACCCCGAGGACTCGCGTCCTGGACTAAACCAACGGGAACCTCTGAACGAAGGATGAGGGTAATGTAGTCCGTCCTCGACTATCTCTATAGTAGGTTACAAGTCAAGAAGGTAGCGGCAAATGCCCCTCAAAGGGAATCATATATCCCTCCGCCACCTCCGCATCCAATAGCGTCCCATCGTTTCCGTGACGTCACGTCCAACGCGCGAGCAGGGTCTTGCCTTTCTGTACATATTTGCTTTATCTTTCGACTTTGACTTAGTAAAAGCATTGTGGAAGCCACGAGAGGGAGATTAGAGTCTTCCCCCTCCGATGAAAACAAAGACGACTTTCGGGGATTAGCTTCCCCCTCCGATTGATACAAAGGCTGCTTTCAGGGGCTCGGTTTCCTCTCCGATGAATACAAAGGTCGCTTTCTTAAAAACTGGGAGTCGGAGACAAGTTGGGCACCACTCTGTGGCCATTATCTATCCATTGAAGCGGAACAAGGAGCGTTTCCAGTGAACTCTTCTTTCGATTGCGGAGGGATTTGAAACCGGCGCACCACGCTTGTGGGAGGAGCTTCTCCTACCTTCTTAGCTTGTAACCGGCAATAAATAAATATATTTTGGCTTATATCAACTCACTTGCGATTATTATTACCGTAAACCTAGGCTTGTAAGTCACGCCGTTGCATAAGTCGAAACCGCCTATGAACAACAGTTTTCACGAATGCTTTGATATATAAGTTGTACCTATGCATAAGTTGCACTTTTTGTTCTGTGAACGCTTTAAGACAACATTTACTACGAAGCGTATATATATATATGTATATGCGCAGGCAGGAACCAGTTTCACTATTCTCGCGAATTAAACGTACGAGAGGTATAGCTCCCTCGTAAGACGTTCCGACAGAATATTTCTAAAGTATTCCGCGAATTGTGTACAGGAAAATACCGTGATATCAATTTACTTATGAAGAACGATCATAAATAATTTCTCGATTTTTTCTAGCATGATTCAGGTGTAAACTGTTATAAATATCAGTAAATAAGGACTTACTGGAAAATTTCTCTCAGGTACCTATGAGCAGCGCCACTCCTTGGTGCATAGAGGCTAATTCCAAGGATAAGATATCCTGGCTCATCAAATTTGCTAGCTCTGTTGATTTCCTGAAGTTCTCGAAGCTCCTATGGCAACATAGTAACAAAAAAATGAGTAGATACACTCAAGAAATTTGAGCCATGAATCACACATTCTCGTATATCAATGGTGCGTTTTTAGTTAAAACATGGGGTGCTCTTCTAAAGATGACGGAAGTCTGTAACCAAATCCACGTCTAGGTTTCAAGAAACTCATAAATACCTTAAATATTCAACGGAAGATGTGTCTCGCACAGTAAGCTGCAATGCAGTCATTATTTATTATTTTCTAAGTTTGTAACAAATCAAGTTGAATCATAAAACATTTACGTAGCGCACTACTACCTGTACGCTGAGAGTTGATGATCTCATTTCTTTTGTAGGCAGTTCACTTATAAATATTGAAAACGAATTTTTTACTTAAAAAAATTGGTTTGCTCTGTATGTTTATACAGCCTTGATGGAGATGCGCCACAACGGGTAATCGGTATTTTAGCTGTAGACGAGAAATGTAGCCAGTGCAGTACAACCCCTAACCTGGGGTTTTTAACGTGCATCACGCAGTAGTGATCACACGAACGCGTGCTGGTACGAAACTCATCCAGATCGAAAACGGGCGGGGGCGGCGGGGATCGAACCCAGGAGGTTCCCAGCGCAAGGTTTCGCTCCACGCTCCGAGCAGAGACGCGTTGGCCCACTCGGCCACTTCCTCCCCCGCAATTTTTACTTCTGAAAATCATTTTTTTTGTAGGAAGTCCTTTATCGTCAATGTAGTCTGGACTCTCCCGAAAATCACCTTCAAGCCTTTCTTTTAAGCCGCTCGCCTTGAAAGAGGCGGACACTAATACGGGGTTCGGTCAAATTAAAATAGTGAATTAGTTTTTGCTCTACATTTATTAACAGAGGAGTTGCACACGTCTTGAATATATAATATAATCTTCATTCCCCTCAATATAGCTCTTTCGGCGCTTAACAACTGCTTAACTGTAACGGTTTCCTGCCATTGCATTCTTAGGCCGCACAAAATTATGGCCATCCCTAGGGAAGAGAACTATAACTAGCATTGACAAATGTGGACTTTTTCTCACCATCAAGCGGCTATTTATTTATTAAGATGCCCTCAATCGCTACACAGACTATTTTGTCAACGCTCGGTGAGCTTGAGCAATCCAGGACAGTCTGTGACAGAGCTCATGCAGTTTTGATCTTCCAAATTCGTTCGTACACTTGCTAGAGTGACATACAAGTACCAGATTACTGCAACTTTGTACGTCGAAAAGATTCAATGCTTTCAATCCTTCAGCTCAAAAAAAAAACGAATAAAAGAATGCAGTGCTTTGGTTCTTGACTCAAGTGAGGCGATCATATTTACTCTGCGACGTCGGCGTAATGCTGATACTCTACATTGTGATGATAGCTTTTGGACACTCTTTTAGTGATTGGTTAAAGGGTGGCAACTTACAAGATAATGCTATCATATTTAAAAAAGTCATTACAGTTTCGCGGTTTCTACTTCGCGCGCACTCGTTCAGGCATGTTGTATACATATAATGATATATCTCACCCCCGCCGGGAAGAGAGAGAGGCTGGGCATTCCAACCTGTTTTGAAAAATCAAATTAGAAATATACTTATAAAAAATAAAAAAGCATGCAAAAGGAAAAGGTAAATTCAAACTTGTAGCACATAAAAGAAGCATAGCCAAAAGCGTCCTCCCATCTGAGCGTCGATAGTGGTTCCTCCGATGTTGTGGAAGGGGCCTCTCCTGGATGGCACCTCGGGGCCTCGGAGCGATGCCGGGCTGTATCGCGCGTGGCGGCCGGGCTATACGGGAGTTAGCACCTTGGCACAGTGACGTGGACGGTCCAGGCTTCAGGAAGCTGCCATGGCCGTCCGTCGCGGCTCGTTGGTCAGCTCAGAATCCCTCGTTCTCCCGAGCCCCGCGTTCCTTGCGTAGCTTCCTTTCGTCTTTTTCTTTTCTGGCGTTATAATTATCATCAAATCGAGATATTTGGCCCTCACTTTGAGAACTTCATTGAATGATGATTCTTCAAAATGACGACGTGGTAAATACAGAGATGTAGCTGTCGATGCACACGCGCACGCATACACACACACACCTGTTCTCTGGCACACATGCTCGTCCGTAGTCAGTACGCACAAAATTTGAAAATGAAATTACAGAGCATAAACTTCACACACAAAAAATAAATCACGAGGCAGACACTTCCACCACCCCCTCCCTTTCTTGGGATACCTCTAGTTTTATATAGTTTCCCCACCACGAGGACACGTCGGCCTTTTCAGCTCGCGAAGCCTCAATGAGAATAGAAAATACGGCACCCAAGAAACTAAATGTCTCTTGCTGAAGACCGTAAGGACAAAATAGGGAGCAAAACATAAATAAATACCCCCCGTCGCTCGGGACAATCTCACCTGCATTTTCAAAACACGGCTGCAAAACATGTTTCACAAAATAACTTCAAGGACGACTAAAGAAGCCCATCCAACATTATTATTTAATTTATGCATCCTATGTCAAATTTCTGGGGTTGTATTCCCAGGCGCCATCAAATTACGCGAATGTTCAAATGTCTCGGGTTACTAAAATATTCTAAACGGCGGTCATAGTTCTGTATACGACAGTTTTTCTGTGACGAAGAAAAATTTTAAACCTTTCAAAATTCCATGCAATCTCCAGACACTCCTTTTCTACCGTCGCCTAATCATTCCCGGATTTGTGCCGCTTTTTGCTAACACAACGCCAGTGGGTGTGAAATGCCTCCGTTATCGTGTAGGAGAACTGCACCCAGACATGTGTCACGTGCGTCTCTTGAAAACAAACAAATTCCCTGTCAGGGTCTGGTGCAAAAAGGCAGATGATCTCAACAACCACCCTTTCAATTGATCAAATTTCCACGGCTGTACTACACCCCACTCAGCCTTGGCTAGTGCTGCATTCTCTGTAGTCTCTAGCAGTGGAGAAGCAAAGTCCGGATAATTTGTTACGAACTTTCGGTGATATCCGGTAAGGCCAGCAAACGACGCTAGTTGTAGTTTTCTCACCGGTCTCGTTGCGTCTTGAAGGATCCCAAACATTTGTGCATTAGGCGCAGGATGTCATCCACCAAACTC
Source organism: Ixodes ricinus (assembly GCA_037355805.1). Taxonomy (NCBI): domain Eukaryota; kingdom Metazoa; phylum Arthropoda; class Arachnida; order Ixodida; family Ixodidae; genus Ixodes; species Ixodes ricinus. The sequence continues at coordinate 9,258 of JAZHYW010062559.1, read as the reverse complement.
GGTCGCGCAGTGGTATTGGCCGATCGAAGACAATTCAAAACTGACCTCATTGAATTCACGTGCTCTGTTCATAAACCAGATGTGATGAGGATATTAGTGATAGAGTGATGATCGTTTAGCATTCTATTGAGTAGCTTTCTCGTGAGTTTGGTGAAGGTAGGTGAAGCTGTCTTAAGCCCGTAGGGCATGACGATTAAATGGCAAAAACCGCTTTCTGACGACAAGGCTGTTTTGTCCTTGGCTGAGTCCCCCATTGGGATCTTCTATAACCTTTCACCAGATTAAACTCCGAGACAAACATAGTTTTCCGCCTATTAGCAAACGTGATACCTACTCTTGGTATTGGCTCCGCGCCTACTTTCAGCACGCCCTTTAGTTTTGTATAACCCACACAACATCGGTTAGATCAGTCTTTCATCTTCACAATTACAATCAGTGCGTAATATGGTGATGTCCACCTCTCGATAACGCCCGGCTGAAGCTTTTCAGTAATTTATTTTTCAACTATCTCTTGGATCACAAAACGGCAATACATATTGCCTTACGCGTACTGGATCCTTGGTGGTCAGCTTCAGGTAACACTTAATTATGTTAGTTTGATCTGGGCGGTATAAATACGTCGTCTTGCACTGGTCGATCAGGCTCCATATTTCGTCCCTTTTTCATCCCAGTCCTTATTAACAACAGGGTCTTGTTAGTTCTGTTTTATAGACTTGTCTCCTGCTGTCAGGGTGCTCTTGTCGCAGTCTTCGCGGTGATGTAGATTGCATGACTTGTTTCGCACACCTGCCTTGACTCCTGTTTTATTAATATATTAACTCGGAATTTTCTTTTCTTCCTACAACGACGAACTCATAATGTGCACATTCCCATCGCATGATACAACAAAGGGCCCCTTCCGTTCCCTTTTTAGTTTATTGTGCTCAGTTGGAAGCAAAATCACAACCAAGATTCTGCTCTCGTCTCTGTTAAGAAACTTATTTTTGAAATACTACATGTACTGACACTTTATTTCAGAGAGTGGCGAACCAACTGGCATGTCCTTTTCTGCCTCTTTCAGTAAAAATGGGCGAGTGTATGGTGTCATCACGTAATCGCTCATAAATTCTTTTGACCATATTTGTTGAGGACAGCTGAGGTCCCCATACTCTTCGGCCATACAGCAGATCGAACGGTGAAAACCTCAGGCTTGTCTGTGTGACATTTTGTAAGCAAATAAATGTGCCGGTATGTATTTATCTCACTCTTTGGGTATCTCTTGACACATTTCCCTTATATTTGTTTGATTGTTCTATTAAATGTTTGAACAAGCCTTTTCCCACCGGGTCGTAGGAAGAAGACAGTAGGTGGTTCGCAGACAGCAGTCTGTTCACCTCCTTCATGAGAGCTGGCGTGAAGAAGATACCTCGATCGCTAAGTGCTATGTTCCTTTAAGACCATGCACGCGAGTCCGGGCGTTGTTGTGTGAAATATGTTTATTGATGAGATGAGTGGTTCGGCTATCTTGGTGGGGTGGCCTGAGACAGGAAGGAGGGGGGGGCATGGTGGAAAAGAGAATGAATGATGTGAAAAAATATATAATTAAATGTGATGATGGGTCCCCGTCTCCCTGATGTAGCTCATCAGGGAATCGAGGACTGTTTTTCTGTGCTGCCGGTCTTTCCTCTTACCGAAGAGATTGGATCGCTTTCTTCCTCAGCCGTTCCAGGCCTGCACAGTCCCAGAGGAGGTGGCGTAGTGTGGCTGTGTTGTTCCCGACGCAGACCTTGCATCTGGAGCCCTCGAGGTCGACGAGCCCGAAGCTCGCTTGTTTTGCCGGTGTGAATGCTGTTCCGGTCCAGATCCGTCGGACTCGGACAGCTTCCCATTTGGTATAGCTCGTTCGTATGTTGTCTTCTTGTGACGGCAGCAACCCTCTGAGGCAGGCCTTCCTCCAAGCCATGTGATATGCACGTCGGTGCCCCGTATGCGAAGCTCCGTCGCCACTTTCTTGATCTTTTTTATAGTTCGGACCTTTGGTCTGCTGCTGCGTGTTGCGTTAATCGCTGCTTGCAAGTCTGTAAAAATTCTGGCGTGAGGTGCCGTCGCGCTCTTTCCTGCGATGTCCTAAGCCGCCGCCAATATCGCCCTCAATTCGGCCTCCCTCACCGTCGTCCCCGACGGTAGTAATTCGGTTTGTGTCCTGCCTCTCCTTGCGTCGTGCCAGGCCGATGTCACTTCGTCACCGTTCTTTGCGGCGTCGGTGTACCGTACTTCTTCGTTCGGTGCATGTGTTTCGCACCATGCCGCGTGCATCTTTGCGGCTCTAGCCTCTTCCCTTGGTTGAGAACTTGAGGTAGCGGCCGATGATCCGTTATCATCTCGTTCCGCCAAGGAGGTAGCGCTTCTTCCAATGGCGGCTTGTTGCTAGTCTCGTATCCCAGGTCTTGCAGGAATCTACGTCCATGGTTAGTGCGCTCTAGCCTTTGAAACTGAGCGATTGCTTGGGTTTCGGCCCTGTCTTTTATGTTCTTCATTTGTGCTTCCTTTTCTAGCATTTCGAGTGGCGTGTATTTGGGAAGGCCCGTGACTACTCGCCTGGATTGGTTGTTAAGTCTCTCGAGTTTCTTCCACTGCGTCTGGCTGAGATTCAACCAGTTGCAACTGTAGAGTGCTCGTGACGTGAGAAGAGCCTCTGTGAGGATACGCAGAGCCTTCTCATCTGCTCCCCAGGACTTACTTGTCGTTTTCATTATGAGCTTGAGACCCTGAGCCCACGCCTTTTCCATCTCCGGGATCCATCTCGTGCGTGTTGCCGTCTGCTCGAAGGTGACTCCAAGGATTCTGATATGTGGCTTTTTGTCGATTTCCTGTCCATTGAGTTCTAGCCGTACTGAGCCTCCTATTCCTTTTCTGTGGTCCCTAGGGCGAGCGACCATCATGTATTGCGTTTTCTCTGATGACGCTTTCCATCCAACCTCCGCCAGGTAGGTGGCGACTTCATCGATTCCCCACTGCATCGTGCTCTCTTGTTCCCCAGGGATCCCCCTCGGGTTCAGAGCGTCACATCATCCGCATAGATGGTGAATCCCAGCCCTTCGATGACCCGAAGCCGAGCTGGGAGACCCGCCATTACCACATTGAAAAGGGTCGGCGATGGAACTGCCCCCTGGGCACTCCTCTTGTAATCGGTGTTTCTGGGCCCATGGTACCTCCGATCTTCACCTGGAACCTCCTGTCGCGCAGGAAGTGTCGTATAAAGTTCAGAGATCTTCCACGGATGCCGCATGCTTGTGCCTCCCTGACTACTGCCCAGTGCGGCACTAAATCAAACGCCTTGCGTATGTCCAGGGCGACCACGAGCCGTGGGTCTTGTTTGTCTTTTTCGGCCAGCACCTCCTCATGAAGCAACCTTAGGCTATCTTGTGTCCCCATTGCTTCGCGAAAGCCCGTTTGCCGGGGATCCAGGCGTTCGTGTTTCTCCAAATACCATTGTATCCTCCTGAGCACGATTTTCTTCATCGTCTTGCAGATATCAGATGTTAGAAATACAGGTCTCATATTTTCAATGCGATCAAGCAGTTTGCCGGGCTTGGGTATTAGGGTGACCCACGAGAGTTTCCAGGCTCTCGGTAGCCTACCCTCTTCCCATACTGTGTAGTATTTGTCGAGAAGTTTCTGCTTCGATTCTTCCGGTAGGTTTCTGAGAGCTTGGTACGTTACCCCGTCGGGGCCAGGAGCACTACTCGTCTTCGCCGTGTAGATTGCCTCGATTAGTTCTCCCATATTTAGTGGGTCTTCCATTCCTTCCTCTCCTGGCATGCGGGTGTTCATTGCAACCGGTCTCTGGTTTGCGCTATCTTCTTCTTGGGGAAAGAACAATTCTCCAGTTCTGATCGCCATCTCTGCCTCGCTGATTTTTAGCTTCAGGGCCAGGTTCTGCGCATGCGTTTCTTGTCTTGCGCTTTGCTCCGTTCAGTCACTTGTAAGTTCTCCAAGCTCTTCCCAGCCCATTTCGTGCGTTAAAGGACACGCAATGGGTCCTCCACCTCTCGCGCCCGAGGCTGTTTAGAGTACTGCCTCGCTTTTGCTGCTGCTCGTTTGAGCTTCATTTTTAGATGCAGCGTCCTGTTCTTTCGGTACCGCTGCAGTGCTTGTAGACGGCTGGCCTAGAGGTTTAGCAGGTGATTGTCTGGTGTTGGGGCTCCAGGCTTTACTAGAACTTTCGTCTTCGCTTCGCTCAGAGCCGTCCGAATGCACTCCTCGATGTCCCGGCTGCCCTCTGTCTCAAGCAGTTCCCTAAAACGATCCCATTTGACTACTGGTCTTTGTTCTTTGCCACTGTTCCGTTGTCCGTGGTAAATCTTCATTTCTACCGGAAAGTGGTCACTGTGAAGGTTATCTCTCCACGTTGACCAGTCGAGCACTAGGCTTGCAGTGGCCCAGGAGAGGTCCGGAATGGAGTCCTTTTGCCTACTGTGCATTCCAATCCTTGTCTTGGTTCCCGGCTCGTTGCGGAGTGTAAGGCCCGCAGTTTTTATTCCGTGTTTAATTTTCCGACCTTTTCTCGTGCTGTTGGAGCACCCCAATCTTTGTGCCGAGCGTTGAAGTCCCCGGCTATGACAATCGGGTCCTCTTCGGCTAGACCGACAAACTCACCTATCCATGTCGCTGCTTTCTTGTCATCTTCCGTTGCTGTTCCTGGCCTTATATAGACGGAGGCTAAAGCCATCCTCTTCCGTTTGTGACTGAGCCTTATGGCTAACCACTTCTCTGTTGCCAGTGCAAAGTGACGCCGTATAAAGCTGGGCATGTGGCATGTGCCGCAGGACTGCTACTGCTGCCCAGCCTTTCTTCGTCTCTGGGTTCCTTTCGCTCGGTCTTGGGTTAGTTACTATGGTCGGGTTTGTGTAGAAACTATAGCAGGGGAACGTTAGGTTCGGGGTTCGTGTTTCTTGAAGAAGGAGTACATCCGGCGGCGGCTGTCTCTCGAATCTCAACCTCAGCTCCACACTTTTGGTCGAAAATGTGCAGCAATTCCATTGGACAATTCTGGTCTGTTCCTCGGTGGCCTGTCCTGTACTGCTATGGGAGTCACTTCCCATGTCGCAGCAACGCCAGCTCCTTCTTGATCTCTCCGATGGCCTTGAAGATCATCTTGAACCCGATGTGTACGTCGTTCTTGAGTTTATTCATCTCTTTCTCGGCGTCGAAGTCTGACGCCTTCTGGCTTGGCTGTTGTCGTTGGGTTGATTTCGCCCATTCCGGTATCCATGTGGCAAGCTCGTCTTGATCGTTTTCCCCGGTGACTTGGGCCACTCCGTGATAGACTTGGCAGCTCCAGCGTAACTTTATTTACCTTGCGCCGGAGGTTTGGGTGTCATCTTCCTTTTTGTCTGGAATTCTTCTTTTTGGACAGTCGTTACTGGTGGCCGGATATGGGCCGTCGCAGTTACGACATTTTGATTCTCGGTCGCACTCGTCCATTCCTTCGTCTTGACGTTCCTTCACTGACTGCACCTTCGTTCCTTGCGAGGGCAGACATCCGCCTTATGCCCGAGCTCGTGGCGGCTAAAGCACACGATCGGGCGCGGGCGGTATTCTTTCAAGCTCAAGATTGCATAGCAGAAGACGACCTTCTTGGGCAGTCTGTTACCTTCGAACGTAACTAACACCGCACTTGTGCCTTTACCCATAAGTCGGGCGGCGATAATTCTTGCTTTGTCGCATTTCATGTCTGCGAGCAACGTCTCTGGTGTCTCTTCGCTGTTGTCTCCCGGCGGGTATATGACACCGCGGATCTGGTTCTTCTCCATTGCTCTGTAGGTTCAAACTGTATACTGCTTGCCGTTCTTCTTTGTTGCCTTAAGCCGTAGCAGCTTTTCTGCCGTGCCTTCTTCTTGCGTAGTGAGCGTAATAGTGTTGGTCTTTGTCTGATACTGGATTTTGAAATCCTCTTGGCTTTTGATTCCTGCCGTTTCCGCGGCCTGCCTGATGTCCCTGGCTCTGAAGCCATTTACTGCTTCCTTACATGATGGCTTAAGGGCAAATGGCCTTGGTAGTTTTACTCTCTGGCCTCTCAACAATAGACATAGCAGCAGCTTTCTTCTCAGGTTCTTCGATTAACGTCAGCGAGCGTTTACGGCGGCGCCTGTTCTGGACTGGTGTCCAGTAGTTGTCCTCCATATTTTCCGCCAAAAGGGTGGCTTCTGTCCCGTTAGGTTTAGCATTCTGGCTCTTTAGCGGGGTGTTTGTCAATTCTGCTGCTTGAGCTATCGTGGGATATTCTTGTCCAAGGCTTGAGCTCACCTTTTCTGCTGAGGCTGGTTGCGCGCCTTTTCCTTGCTGTGCGGTAGCGAGGTAGGTCAAGAAGCTTACAAATAGCCTTCCGATATCTTCCCTCGCAACTCCAAATTCGTTCAATTTGCCGAGGGTGTTCTGGTCCAGTACAATTTGAAGGCCTTCCGTCGACGGGCCCGCCGTGGTCGTGGTTGTCCCTATAGCGGCAGCCTGAGTTTCCGTGTCTCGCATTCCAGACGTTATGTTTAGCGAGGTGTCCATAGTCTCGAGTTCCATATTCACCAAAGTGGTCCCTCCCGGACCCAAATCGACGGTCGGAGGGTGGCGGAGGGTTCCCCTTGATCCATGGGGCCCTTTTCCGGGGCGCGAGTGCCTTTTAAGCTCGGAGTTATAAATGTATGTCGGCGGAGCTAGGAAAAACAGGTTCGTTAGAACGAGCGCTTCGTCGTCGTCCCCGAGTCCGGACGTGTTTTTGTCTTTTGAGTATTTTTATATGTTACTTCTCAACATGTATAGTGAACGTAATAAAGAACGATCTGGAAAAAATCAAATATAGAAAAAAATCGAGTGAGCTAAAAAATGTTTTAGACTTTTTTTAAATATTCGGTGACACATCTTGCGAACAATACAAATATCAGAGCTATTATATATTTTGTGCTTACGTATAGGTGGTATTCACTGGCGGCCATAGTTGAGCTCGCTGCTGCTGAGCACGTGCTGACGGCAAGCTTCTACAACGATTACAACACGCGCATTGCACACCATCAAGATTGTCTTCTTTGGTAGACCATAAATGAGAACTCATCCCGAGCATGCGCTGTGGGCAGTCACCTCAAATATGGCGTCCAGTGAATACCACCTATTATCATAAATATCTACAGCATTGGGGAGGTTACGTTTCTCGAGTCAAAAAAGAGAAACTTGGCTCGTTTGACGTTTTGTCACGAGATTTACAAGCCCTTATTTTATAAAATTGAATAGCTATAAAATTAACTTTATTTCATATATTTATAATAAATCTTTTTTTTCGAATGTCATACAAAATTATTGTTTTATCAAAAAACAAATTAAATTTTTTGGCACTCAAAATTTGTCCAAAGGTGCTGACTTAACAAATTTCAAGGTTATACAATAACGCCAATTGATACCGAACAAGCGTTCATGTTTGCATTAACCTACTTTTCAATTAAAGTAGGGTATGCGTTCACCCAGCATTTTACGGTAGATTCTATTATGTGTTCTATTCAGGTAATTGCGCTCAATTTCAATTACGCTACAAATAAAAACAATACATGCGCTGCTTGTCCTTGCAATTCACCTAAGCAATAAGTCAGCCTTGTTCTCTAATATTACAAGTTCAATGAGATATAGCTGCATATTTTCAAACTTGCAACCGGAACTTCTACCATTTCTTGCAGAAATAGTAGAAAAGTAAGAACAGTAGTTCAAATTATATGCTAATCTTTATATTCGCGATAAAGTGGGAATCTTTGAACCACCAAGCTAGTTACACTGCCATTCATGACGGTTTTAGATCCGGCTGACAAAGATAAACCTTTCACTTCACTGGCATACTTTCACGAAGACGTCGGTTGAGATCAAAGAACATTTTTGAGTATTCGAGTAAACGTAAAATAAAAAATAAAAAGTGAAGACAAATTAAAGAAATAGTGAGTAAATATATCGAGCGCAGTAGTTACCCGCGTTGACAATAGGGCGTCTTCAGACGTCATTTTTTCCCTCCTCAAAGCAGACTAACGAATTCCTCGAAAGGCACTCCCATGTATTGCATTATTTTTCCAACGAGTGCGAGAAAATCAGAGAACGCAGACTGGCAGCGATTGCCTCCACGAAAATATAAGCAAAAATTCAAACGAACCGCGCTGACTGACAACTCGTTTTTATATACTTTGTCTATCTTCTACCATCTTGCACTACCGAATTTCCCAAATCACGCGCACCAATGTCCTAGACGCCTAACATTTTGTTTCTCTTTTTATGTCAGGTATAAAAATGGTGCTACTGATACAGTTTTCGTAATTCCTGGCAATGTGTTCGGCTTCAACAATTTCTCTAGTTAATTGGTTACTGTTCCTACCTAAAATTGTACAAGATGGCAGGTGAACCTCGCAACCACAAGCACGGCAGTGTATGCCCAGATGGCCAGAGTTAGCTCTGGTGCTATTGTTTTTGTGTTCACAGAGCCTATCATTAAGGCATCGTCCAGTCTGCCCTATGTACATTTTCCCGCACGAAAGGGGAAATGAATACACCACTTCCTCTGCGCACTCAACGAAGCTGTTCTGATGTTTTTTGGTACAGCTTACTGTTCGGTGGGAATATGGTGATTTGACTTGCTTGCACAGGTTGGCAAGCTTATTGGGAGCAGAGAAGACGACGTTGATGTTGAACTTGTTAGCGATTTTCTTGATGCCATGAGATAACCCGTGGAAGTAGGAAAGTACGACTGGTCTCGTGGTTCTATCTCTGGCCTTGGTGTGAAGATGTTTCCTTATTTTTTTTTTTTTTTTCAAGATGGTCTTTGAAATCGCTGTTAATAAAGAGATGGGATATCCGGCGGATGTTAATCTTGAAATTTGCGTACCAAAGCTTACTGAAATAAAGTGCGTCGCAGGATTTTTGAAGAAAGTTGTTTAGACATAATTTTACGATTCCTCTTTTTACCAGTTTAAAATGTGCCGAATTCAACGGAAGAATTGTTTTTTACCCCTTGGCTCATATGTCCAGCATATATGAGTGTGTCGGAAATGGAGCCTGAGATCTAGGAATCGGATAGATCTTTCTTCCGGAAGCTCATGAGTAATATCCAATGGTTTCAGGCAGTTTCTAAAAGTTTATAGAACGCCGGCCACAGTGGTTGGAAAATTGCTGTTCTCGGCGTCAAGAATGATCAAATAATCGTCAACGTACTGAAATACTCTCGCAACTCTAGGGGAGTCAAGGCAATTGGTTCAATAG
>JAZHYW010062558.1:0-15994 GCA_037355805.1 Ixodes ricinus | reverse complement strand
AGCTTTTGGGGACCTGCAGCAGTGTCTCTTTTAATTGGAAATAAATGACGATTCAAACTAAACGGTGTATTTTTCGAATACCCAAGGCTGGAATAAAGAATGTCAGAAAAAAGTATAAACATTCCAAATTACGGTACTATTGCTGTGCATATTTTGGGCAGTTCAATACATATCATACAGGCAACTGGGGGCAATTCGGCCATTTTTGCTGCTACCATACAAACTAATTTCCAGTAATTGTGCATCTTCTAAGAAATATGCTTGCATAGGTGTATAAACTATATAATTAATTCACGAAGAAGCTACATTTATGTAAAACAACCCTGTTCCACGAGCACTTCAAAGATCATCAGACGAACCAGCGCATGCAGAGTGGCAGCGCAGAGTCGGGGTCGCGAGCTAATTTGCCGACCACCCAAAGGCCCATGATATAAATGCCACTTCAAATGCCTTGAAAGCGGGATGTAATATCGTCCTAAATCATGAACATGCAAGGAACAGGATTCCAGCGTCTGAAACACTTCACCGACCCCTCGCAAGGTTGCCTTGTGTCGTGTGGACGGACGGGGAGGTTCATCGGCGGAATCGCCTCCGCCGATAGCTTTCGGGATTTGTAACTCCATTTTAAAGGTAAAAGGGACAAGCAGGCTTATAACATGTACGGAAGCACGTCAATATCGGCCAAACTCAACGTCTTGTACACCGGGTAAACGAGGTCCAGCTCCTCGAAGAGCTTGCGGCACACAACGCCAAACCAGGAAACCGGTGCTGGGAAGCGAGCCGATGCGAGATCGCGGAGCGGAGTCCTCCGCCTGACGTCACGGTACACCTCACCCAATCAGGGCGCGGCGACCGCAGCGCCGCTCGTGTTCGCTCTCGGGGCTAATAAGTGCTACTCATGTGTAAGAGAACGCAGAGCTGGTATGCCCCGAGCATCTCAATCATAACCACGCGTCCACATCAAATTAGGTACTTACGCAATAAGAATGGCGAAAAAGTAATCACGAAGCGTGCACATGATGAGCCACATCCTACGCACTCAGTGACTACGGCTACTGGAGCACTTTAAATTAACTCACGCAGATAGATGAAACAAAATCCTACAACGAGACTTAATTAAATATTTCTTACGAGCCAGCTTTTGCCAAAAATATAGAAGCCCGAGAGAGTAAGTTACGGCTGCCTCTTGTTAACTATGATTGGAATCCTGCCATAAGTTATGCAAAACTTTGAAGCTGAGCATTTAAAGCACAGATGGAGCTTGTCATATTACCGTGCCACATAATAATTTAAAGTTTTTCTGATCCAGCATGTCAGAATTCCTTTTAGCCCCACAGTTTGTCTCAGCGCACCTGATCAGCGCTGCTTGAAAAGATGAGGCGTTATTATTAAAGAGGTAGAGCAATTTACCTCAATGTTCCGCCGGAGCATCACGGCTATACTGCAGTCTTTACATGAGGCATACGCTAAAGGCGGTGAATTTGAAATTAATTTCATCCGGTCGCTGCGCATATCAACAGGTCTCTTCCGCGAACGACAATGAGGCGTATTATGGATTCTCGTTCAGGCTGACGCGTGTTTGCCTAGCAGCCTCCACAGAGTGGGAAACAAAGGTATCCGAACTAATGGTCCAAGTCTGGAGTGGAAAATACAGGTCCATGCAGGGAGACTGTTTTGCATCAAGAGATACCGTGCAATATGCTTCATCCGTTTTACAGTCAGTGATTTCCGGCGGAATGAAGGACTCATTCATATTTTGAGGCAGGTTACTTCGAAGCAACAGTATTGAACGATTTATCTCAGAATGTCAGAACATTCTCAAAATGCACACTGTCAAACAGTTATCTCTTAACTGTATTTTGACGACCTATACGATATTATAGGAGATTATCACTTTGTCATAGGGCTTTAGATTATTTATGATATCATCAGGATTTTGACGACAAAATGAGTACCCTATCCACCTGTTGAAGCGGGTTCATATCACATGAGCAAATGACGTTTTAGCTGAACGCGAGCATTTGAGTGAACCGATTATTTTAGCGAATAACTGGAGCGCGTCAGGGTCTCGCATTCTGCTGCTTTCAATACTGCGATGAGAGTTGAGAGAAAGTAAAAGCAGTGGTATAGCCACACTGCTCATAACAACCGTATTTCTTTCTAGTAATTTCTGACATGGCTTCAAAAATGCATGTTCTTTATCAGCAGTAGTCCTTTCTGTAGCTTTGTCTGCAGGCTGCGGAGCGACACAGGGCTATGAGGCACATCCTTACGCAGACCACTCGTGATAATCGTTGCAGAATTTTCATCCGCAATAAAACATACTATCAGGCACCATTATTTTGCTCTTTCATAAATTTAGTATAGCATGAAAAATATTTGTGCAGTACCCAACGGTCACAAACGACAAACAGCCTCATGGTAAAGCTGTTAATGGTCAGCAAACTCGGTTCAATTGTTGATGTACCGAACCCATGCCGCGGCTTCTGAGTCATTGCGCATTTCGACGTCTAGGAACGTGGAATTGCAAAACAAATGAGAAATATGGTGTGACCTCCAATTGCCTAGATACCAGTAATGCAGGTAATTGTTGACATTTTTCTCTTCATACAATATACCTTCAAGATCGAAGGTTTCCGCAGTTAATGGGAAACGAGATGCCACTCGTGATAGGTCCTTGCTTATATCCTCTCAGTTTTAATGCGGTTCGGCGTCTCGCTTTTATGGTTTGACGTCGATACCTTGCCAAAAAGCTTCGTGATTGAAAAAGCTTGTCAGAGCAGCAACTTGATCAAAAACATAAAACGTTTGTTGCAGTTTTAGGGTGACGCTGCTAAACAAGCTTTTGACAACACATGCTGGGTGTGGTGTGTTTTCAACCAATGTACACCATAAAAAGGTATTTGTCGATCTATGTTTACATCTATCTAACATGAAACTGCCTTTTTTGAAATATCAGACTTGCCCGCCATGCGCTGTGGTAAGTTGTTTTGATACCAGCCATTTGCTTCAGACCAAAAAACTGTGCTTGTATAAAACCGTTCCTTCATCTATAATAATAGTCGATAAAGTAACCCGACAGACTAGAATGCGTTGAAAACTCTGCTAGGTGATGACTGCCGCGCAGTCAAAGACTGCCGTGGTCCACTAGATCGGCCAGACGACACAACCCCAACCATGAAGATTCACAACGCGAGGCGCAACGCTGTGGTCGTATTTCATGCAATGTGACGAGCTGAGAGACGGGAAGCTCGCAAGGAGGCCTCGACAGCCGCAGGCTTCAGGTCAGAGCAAGTGCGATCTCTGGTGAGCAGCACATGCTTGAGATTGCAGAGGTGGCCACTTCGCGACGCTCAGTGCTGCACAGCTTGAACTTTCGTTGTCGAGGCTCACACCGTCCTCGGGGTCGGACATACCCAGAAGGCCAATGGGTTCACGGCGAGGGGACGCCCCAAAGTATACACAAGAACCGGCCATTGGGCTGAAAGGCAAATCCTTGTTGCTGGGCCCAATACTTTTGCAACCATTGGAGTCTCGACTTCCGTGAGCATACCTGCTCACTACTCAGTACGAAAATCTCAAACAATGCGTTTTGCTAAGCTTAGTCCTCAGGACAACACATCATCCAGCGGGGTTACGCGGAATCGGTGTGCAACCAAGGTTTTAGAGGTTAGTCGCTGTCACCTGAACACAACAGTGAGACGTTATCCGACATGAATGTTTCATAACCTTTTCAACTGTCAAAAAGCACATCAAGACTAGATAGAGGCTTTCTGTACAAATGCAGCGTCTACAATAAGCTAAACATGCAGGTTTTTATAACATCGCAAGCGGCCTGGAATAAGAAAAGCTGACTTTGCACAAAAAGTGATTTGCGGGTATTTTACTTTGGTGTGCACAGCGTCAGTTGAGTAGCTATAACAGTTTAGTAGAAAGATCAGGCAACCAAATTATGCATCATGATTTGTTCCTTAAAAACGAGAGTTTGACAAGTGTAAAGATGAAAACGTACACACCGTGCTGTATATAAACAAATTCTCAATGATGGGGCTCCAGACCCCTCGACAGATGATGCACATGCGATCCGGAAAGGTAAGCTTGAGCCAAGCTTGCTTAAGACGATCCGCACGAAACTCACCCACGTCGAATGGGGCTGCCCATTTGTACCGAGAGCTTCCCTTGGCGCAAGGGAAATCAAGAAAATGTTATGTTCAAACTGTTAGAACCCAGCGTATAGATACGTTAAAAATAATATTTACCAACCACACCGCTGCAATTCCCGTTGCTGATGCTTCGTGGTTGCCGTCGTTCCGCTGTTTCTTTTGGGCAATGACTTCCCCAACGCGAAAACCGGAAGGATCAACTATTTCCTGGTGTGACATCTAACATACCGCGACCCACAGCGCGACGAAGCACTGTGGATGTCTCTCTATCACAGCGAAATGTGCCACCAGCAACGTAGAAGCTGAAAAGCGCTTGGCGCTCGGCTGTCTCAGTACATGGGTCTCCCTCGCGATGCCGCCAAAGCTTCCACGGGCAAGCGTCAGAGCCGAAGCAGAGTGTCGAGCTTGTTGCTCCCCTATTGCGTCCCTGACAAACCTTGAACCGACCATACCCAAAACGTAGCAGCGATGGCCCGCGAAAAGCTTCTTGGCTGGACCCCGACCTCGAGCGTGAGCGCTGCCATCTTCACTATCTTGAGAAACTCCGGCAGCCAGACCACTTCAAATTTATCTCTATCGCCAAACTGAATCGTGAAGACATTTTGACGTCACCACCAAGTGCATTATTTCGGGACCAACCTCGCAGGGAAAACGTGTGATTACGAGGTTGCCTCACGTGACCAGAGAGGGCGCTCAATCAGCGCCCGATTGAATCACCTCCATGATTTTGTTGGCGCACTAGCATAGACACACCGATAATACTACTTTTGGAGCGCAGTTCTTAGGCGCCGTTTCAGCTGAGCGGCGTCGGCGTCGCCGTCGCCGACGGTGTAACCGCGCGGTGCATCATGGGTAAATTTCCCGGCAAAATTTAGCGGAACATTTTTCCTGCTGGCGGAGGCATTTTCCGCTACGTCTAACCAGAAAACTTTCCCCGCTAAATCTGGCGGAAAATTTTCCCCGCTAAATTTAGCGGAAGAAGTACGCCCGCTAAATCCTGGCGGAAAAAGTTTCCCGCTAAAACTAGCGGAAAGTTTTCCCCTGCTAAATCTAGCGGCAAATTTTTCCCGCTAAATCTGGCGGAGAATTTTTCCCGCTAAATTTACCGGAAGAATTTTCCCCGCTAGAACTTGGCGGAGACTTTTCTCTCGCCCCCCCCCCCCCCCTCAAGGTCACGTGACCCCCCCCCCGTGCCTTCCCCTCCTCCACAAGAGCTGTGCTCTAATTCGGCGTTACAAGGAGTTGTAAGCGGCTTTCATTTTTTTGTTAAATTTGCGAACAGCTTGTGGGCGATATCATACAGCCGGCATTAAGTAAGTCAACCACAATGAGCCGTCATATGTGGCAGCTGTAGATTAAGAATTTAGCCAGTGCAGTACAACCGCTAGCCTGGGGATCTTTAACAACCGCACTCCAGTGAGGTGCTTATCCAGATCGAAACGGGCGGGGTGGGGACGGAACCTAGCATCCATAGACAGAGGGGAAACAATTAATTCCGCAAGAAAGAACGCCTTGTAACGACCGGTTTCTTTTGACCAATGGCATTTGAATGGGCCACGGATATCACAAATGTGGTGCTGCGGACATTATTACTATTTGTTTTTGAATAATGATGTGCGGGGAGCGAAAGTTTGGTAATGTGGGTTTAGACTCTCCGGATTATTGGTGTGTGATTTGACGAGGGAGAACATGGGGCGTATAGATTCTTCGGAGAGTGCTTATCAACTGATGCTCTTTGTTAGAATTATTTCAAAGTGCGATGGACATGACTAACGGCACTGGTATGTCCTAGAGAGAAACCGACATTTTGAACCGCGCACGGACAGATTTTTGGTTCTTACGTCAAATAATGATCAGGTCATGAGCTTATCTGAAAATGCATGTGCATTTCCGTGCGCGAATAACAATCATGCCTAATGGAAGAGGGCTGGGATTATGAGGTGAGTGAAATTGCAAATATTTTTATGTTTAACCTACAACTTTCAGTAGTTAAGCCTGGTTACAGCAGCCATTAGCAATGGATTCTGCTACCTTTCCTCCTATGTTTGTTTTGATTTCTAAAATTCTTCAGGAAGCTAACTTGAATAGTTAAAATAACTGGACACAGTACTAGTGTTTTTCTATTACTAGTGGCACAGCAAGCGATTGTAAAAACTAACTCTTGCCTATCAAATATTGTATTTGCAGACTCAGGGCAGCTATATACAAAGCCAATATTAAGGCGGTCGAATTCCACTCGCAAAATATAAAGGGGAGGGGGTGGCCACTTTTGCGTATAAGCTACAAAAAAACGCACATACAAAAAAAGCGGTGCCGAAAAGTTTTAAGGCTTGCGCACTTCGCTGAAGATAAGCCTTGTTTTTTGTGCAAAATACCGACTTTGGGTCATCACGCCAGCTATGCGAAGCTTCATAGAAGCTTACATTTTTTCTACCACATTTAGCGTGGAAAGACGAGAAAGGACGGGAACCGGGGGAATAAAAAGGGCGGCAAAAAAAAACGCCCTGGCGGACAACAATTTTCTGCTTTTTTTTCTGAGAGGAGAAGTTTTACGTTGGCCAACACTTTTCTCTTCTTCCTCCGTGCAGCCGTTGCCGCATTTATTTCGGCATTGCCCCCGTCGCCACCGCGTTTGTGAAAAAAGAGAAGAAATAAGGAGGAGAGAAAAAAAAAAAGATGCCTATGCGTTTTCGGAGGAGGCCGCCGAGGCCCACTGGCACGCCGTTGAAAGTTCGCTTCTTGCGCTACCATTGCGTTCTTCGTTTTGCCGCTTCTCTTCTCTCTGTCCCAGCGACCCGACGCTCTATTTTTCCGCCGTCGATTTGACGGGCTTCCCAGTATATAGAAGGCTAAAGGCCTGCTCACACATGCAGCGGAGCGCTACAAGCATAGCGCTGACCTTGCGCTCAGCACGTGCTGACGGGAGCGTTCACCAGCTTTGTATCGCACCGACAAAACTGTTGCTCATGGGAGACGATAAGTAGCTGACAACACGTGAGCAGCGGTACATCAGCGCTTTGCTGCACATGAGAACCGGCCTTAAGGCTGTGCAGACAAACGCATGGGAACGAGCGCGTGGCTTTCGAAAGTGCTTTTTATTGCGCGAGTTTTTGGACAAACAAATCACATTACTATACTCTGTTTCATACTTAGCGTGCAACGCTGTCAAAGCTATTACTGGCGCGAGCGCGTGGCTGGCATCTATGGTTTCGTTTGCGCGAGAACGCGTGCAAATGATCAACGAGATCAAGCCCCATGCTCGCGCCAGCAGCTTTGACAGCGTTGCACGTTAAGTGTGAAACAACTAGACTCACGCACCTGTGCATTTGGCTTTGCTGCAGAAATTTGTGTAACCGAGTGTAGACAGGCTCGTTCTACTATCAAATCAGAGTGTGGAGACATTTGATTCTTAGTTACGTGCCACAGGGCTTCGTCGCAACTTAATCAGCTGAGCATAGCCCTTGCAGACGAGAAGTAATGATACAGCGTTATTTCGTAGTTTGCAGGAAAAAGCTGAAGAAACAGAGCTCCGCTGTTTTCTTTCTTTTTTAGTTTTTTTTAGAAAAGTTTTAATCCATTAATATAAAAGCAATATTTTCTTTTATTTACGTGGGAGGAGGGTTCCGACAAGTTGAAACATAAAACAGAATATACCAAAAAGTTGAACAATTGCAGAAAACCGGCACAGTTGTTACAAATCAATTTTCAATTCCTTTTGCTTGTCTCGTGGACTTAAGAATTGGCCCCTAAAACTACAAATGTGATCGAGTCTGCTTATCTAGGATAAAACAAAATCTATGCAAAATTATTTTTACGTTAAAACGGCTAGTACACAACTTAAAAGAGAGGTCGATATCGGCTCTCGCATGTAAATAGCCAGCATCTCTTAGCTCATTTTCCTGTTCAGTTATGTTTTCTTAAGTTACCAAGCTTAAGACCTGATTGGATAAATATTCGTTACTAGAGTCAGAAACCAAATTACATCCCTCAGGTTTATTTGTCAAGAACGGAAACGAAATCAGGTTAGGGACGCACTCTATGGAGAGTCCCTGAATTTAGTCAACTTCGCTTCGAAAACTTTGCAAGCAGGAGAAAACAGAAGGTTTAGAAAACAGGTGGAAGATGGGACAGGCATTTCGTGAGTAAAAGAAAGTTCAGAACCCTACTCCAGGTTCCCAAAATCAGTCCCGGGAAGGCTTACACAGACAACCAGGAGAATGTTCACTACAACAATCGAAAGGGGTGAACTAATTTTCTTTAGAACTTGCGGATGCTACCCTACCCACCTTCTTCTCATTCTTTAGCTAACAAGCTCACTTGCTTCACGACCACCGGAGCGAATAGTTGGCGAAGCTTTTCTATCAGTCGTTCTCCTGATCAGTCTATGTTTTGTTTCGGTGCCTGCCAGCACAGCGCGACGAGCCACCGAGTTAGTCCCCGGAGCGCCGCGTTCCCCGTCGAAGGACACTAATTGCGCCCGGTGCCGGCTTCTGGGTCGCAGACTGCAGGGCAAGCGTCGCTGTCACGTCGACTCACTCGAAGGCCAACTACCGGCCGCTGCCTCGGTCCCCCGATTGCACAGCCAGCTCGCAGTTCCCCGTGACGACCTGCGTATTTGCTCAGTGAACTCGACTGGAGACCCTGATTATGCAAGGCTTCTAAACCCTGGTGGAGCGTTGTGCAATTCAATCGTGGACGCCTCTCTCACCAAATTGGTGTCAAGTGCAGCGCACCGCTGCGTTTTCACGTTGCGGGAGCGAAAGCAGGCGGTAAGGTGATGGCGCTAGCAGACGACCGACGCGTTCTTCACTTCCTCGCAGCTCGTCGTTGCTAACGTGGCCCATAAACCACGTGACCCCGATCGACCAGTGTGGAAACTCTCTGTAACACGGGCCTCCCTAATTCCGAGTCAAACCCCGTGGCGTGCTCTGGGGAATCCCACGCTGTGGGTGCTTGTCCGGCTTATTCGCTAACTTTCAGCGATGGTGGTATACCGCGGTGTGAGGATCGCGCTCTCCTTGTAGCTCCTGGACGATCGGCTTCGGAATGAAAGTGCTCGCTTTCCACCTTCCCGACGTGGAAGCGTAAGGTAAGGCTCCTAGATCGCTCGCATTTCACAAAGCGAAAAGCCCATACGCGTGGCAGATCCAACGTCGTACTGCAGTGCTGCTGACGATCATCAGATGACCGCCGTTATGAGAGGAACTGGTGCGTCCACCTATGGGCGGTGAAAGTTGTGAATTAGCTTAAGAAATCCGGGGCGCGTCTAGTGTCGGGCATCTTAATATTGCTTCACAGAAAGTTTAGATTGTGGCATTAGACGACAAAAATGCCAAAAGGCGAATCACGAAACAAGAACTGCTGATCCTTATAAACCACTCCCAGCGTTTCTTAAACTTTTGCTCCCAGGCTTTACATCAATGCGACCTCAACTTTGTACCGAAAACAACCTTGCCCACGAGAAATAGAGTTTATTTTACTCGACATGGAAGGGTTGACACTTTCACGTTTACCTATCCAAGCCTCTCTAGGTTGAGTATAGGCTCTGTAGCATCGACATCCCCCCCCCTCCCCAAATATTTACAGCGTTGTTTTGTGTGTGTGTATTTTTTACCGCTAACATAACCTATGTATCGCCAAATGCTCAGTTTCCGCCCAAATGTAGCGCTTGCGGTCCAGGAAAGTGGCAAAGTTTCAGAACTAACCATTATCTTATTCTCAAGTTACGTCATTTTCTTGAACTTTCAATTAGGGAATACCTCCCGTTGCCGATAGTCGACGCCATTCTTTCTTATTTATTCCGTAAGCTTCGTCAGTCACTATTTTCGTGTTAAAGTGTTTCCGAAGATTGCTTATAAATTTGAATAAGGTAACGGTTAGTTTTCAAATTTCGGCATCTGGTACGGATTGCTCGCGCTACATTTCGGCGGAGAACGCCATGGTGTAAATTATTTTTGGACTAGCAAAAAACAAAAAAGGTCCATTTTTTGTTTACGGCGACACCGTGTACATTGCAAAACGCTCCCACCTGCCGCAATGAACAAAACAAAATACGAGCATTAGTAAACGCGAATTCGAGAAGGGCGTAGAGGTTTCCGAACCGCCGGGCACGAAGCGAATCAGTCTGGTATAAAACCGCGAAGAAAAGATTAAGACTGTCAGCTGGACACGACAGCAACGATTTGCTCATGAAAAGCTGTGGGACGGTTTATCTGGACCGGAATCGGTATTTGTGCCCTCCAAGGTCCCGCCACCCCGGCGGACATGATTGTAGTCTCTGAAAGTCTCTCGCAGAACTGTTACTTTCGTTCTCTTTGTATCGGACTCCGTTCCGTTCACTTGTCAATTTCTTCTGTCCGCTGCCTGTCCCATGCGCCAACAAAAAGCTTGCACTGGCGAACAGCCCTCGCGAGTAAGCGAAACAAAATGAAGGAAAGAAGAAGTTGCACAAAACGAATGGTGGCATTTTTTTTTCAGATTTTCTAAAAAGGTTTACAGAAGATGATGAGCGAAGCCAAAAATAAAAATAGCAGAATAAAAAAAAAAGTCCAGCGTCCTTCATTTGCACTTTCTTTTTCTTTGGTTTGAAGCTGAGGGAAGGATTGGTAAAGTCAGCAGAGATCGACCTGACGTGGAACAGTTAGTTTAAAGCTATTCTGAGCAAGCGACCACCAGGTTTGATGAAGGAAGGATGCCCAAAATTGAAAAAATCGATATGGTGAAAATTAGTGTATAAATAGTTAAGTTTAATAACGAGATGGGTTCTTTTGCAGAGGTATGGTTCTTTCTTACAGAGGCGCTTTTTAATGTCAATTTAAAGAGGGAGTTGTTTAAATGTTTTTTAGATAATAAAAACAATATTTTTTTTAATTCTACACAAACTCAGAATAGGGAATGAAAAAGAAAAAAAAACTCATCCTAACGCGAATAAAAAAAACTGTAATTTTTGTATTGCCTACGTTATTGTTTGACGTGACTACACTTCATACCGTATTTACTCGAGTAATAGCCGCACTATTTATGAACGAGGCCCTTGCGTCTACTTTCCCGCAGAACACATATACAGCCAATAATCGCGTGGCGCATAAATAACATAGCGAATAACGAGATCGAGAACACGATTCTCCATACAAATGTAATCCTCACAGATGGTATTATTCCGCAAAGACGTTATCTCTGCCCTGTAAACCTCTGGAATCATGCTGTCCATTGCGGTGATTGGCAAACCGCGTGCTCCGCGGAAAAGCAAAGCCTGAGGATTTTTTCATAAACAGTGCGGCTATTACTCGAGTAAATACGGTATTACAAAAGCTTCGCTTGGGTATTCTAATATCAGCCAGCTCCATGGCAAGCTGCTGTGCGGCCACGATCAGATAAGACAGTCTTACCAGGTCTTACCCACGTCGACACCGCCCGGTTTTCTTTGCCGGACGAAGCGAAGCGACCTTGATGTGAGCGGAACTACACTCCGTATCACTTTTGAGTCGTAACACAGCTCATGGTACGACTCAACGCAGCTAATCAATAGAGGTGTGCAAAATGTGGTTCCAATCGAATAGTTCTGCGTGATTAATAGCTTTCACAGTGCTAGGGAAAACCAAGACCTACCGGTTATTTTTGCAGTGTCGATGCTGGGAATGACAGCTGCGCTATTCGATTCGAACCACTATTTTCACACCCCCACTAATCAAGTAGCGCCAAAAAGTGCCTCGTCACGACGCTTATCGTCTTTGTATGTTTACAATCACCGACCATAGCAATCACGCACAGTGAAGGCGCCGGCCCTACACTTTTTTTCCTGCGTGTCATCGGTTTAGGCGATGACCGCAAACCCACAAAACACGAGCGCGCGTCATGACGATAGCACTTTTATCACTGCAACAGACTGTAGCGTTTGGATCGGAGAACCGGTGTCGATGTTCGCACGTGTGCCGGAAGGCAGTCGGGCCGAACTGGCAGATTGCTGACAGTTTGGCAAGCTCTATACCGCCGGGCCCGGAGCGTCGACTGGCACGGAAAGGCTCTCGGCTAATTAGAGACTTCCACCGTCGTGCCGTACTCTTCCTAAACCAAGCAGGCGATACGGCCGAGTCTGCGAGCCTGGACGGACTAATCAGCCGTTGGGCTTCGTGACACCCGATGCGCTGAAACCCATCTTTGTGTATATGTTGAAGAGGACGGTAAGGTGGTACCTGGTTGACTGCTGATTGGACAAGAGGCGCGTAGCCCTCACGTTCGCTGCCGGCTTATGGCCAGAAGGGACATAATCTTCGCCAGGAAAACGGCACGCCTCGGTTGATTCTCAGGCAGTGGGATGAAGCGCTACCGCTGCTTCGTGTGCTGGCACCGCTTTGTTTTTGAGATGGTTGGTTGCACGGGAGGACGACATTTAAAAGACATCCGACTGGACAGTGAGAAGCTCGCCTTCGGACGTCCCGAGTTCGGCTAAATGCTGGGACGCGCTCACTGCAAATATTTGTCCTGAATAGTTGCGGGTGTGTGTGTGCATACGCAACATACACAGCAAAAGTATTTCTACATTGTCTACGTATTTGCGCGCGCTTATGTGGTATTTTGTGCGAGTTTGTTTGTATGAGTCTTTTTATGTATAGTGTGAATGTGTGTGCCAGATCTTTGTGTGTCTAGGCCGCGTGTGTGCATTGCGTCGCGGCGGCGAGGGAAAATTTTGTCAACGCGCGTAACTTGTTTTACGATTTTGATAACTTCAAGATTTCCTTGTTATTTGTTCTACATAAAGGGTTGGTTAAAAGCTTCACGTCTGAATCGAAGTGCTCAGCACAGATAAAAGTGCACCAAAAATATAACATTATGTTTTATAAGAGCACAAATAGTGCATCAATAGTTCTACAATAGTTTTTTCTCCTGCTCGGCTAGAACGGTTTTAGAACTTTATGGGACAAGCTGTAGCTGTCCAATCAGTACATTTACGCGTTGCCATAACTATAAACTTCGCATTTTGGGCTTTTGCATTATTTCTACAATTGTGTGTGCTTGCTGCAAGCTACGGGGTTAGAGGCCGCAGTCAGGCAAAAATGCCTTTTTGTCTCCGCCTTCCTGCCGGGCTTGCACCGAAAAAATTTAAATAAATATTAGTTCAATTTTATTCAATTGAATTCAATTCAATGACGTTTTACCTCAGCATCATCGGAACTTGTAGAAGCAACTGGGAATTAATTTGGTTGCGGTTGGGGTGAACTGCAACGAATTTCATTTGTAAACAATGTGCAACCTTTTATGCCTTGTGTGGCACAGGATAGAGAGAACTTTGTTTTCAATTTTGTTTTTCAACTCTCCACTTAAAATTCGGCAAGCAATGTGCCTGAATCTCGAATCTGAGTACATCACATCTCCAGCCGCGTGACCTACAGCTCCAGTAGCTTCTAAAAAACAAACTCTAGAACAGGGGTGGCTAAGCTGCGGCTCGCGAGCCTCATGCGGCTCTTCGCGTGTTAAAGTGCGGCTCGCCGGCTCCCTCCTCTACCCCCCCCCCTTACCCCACTTATCCGCCTCCCTCCCGGTCACACAAGCCAAAACCTCCTAGAGAAGAAGGCCGCAGCGCTCCAAGTGGTTACGTCACAATGTCGGAGAAATTAAGGCCATGGCGCAACTACGTGAGAAAATATCTGCTATCAACGTGGAAAAAAATGTTTCTAGTCAAGCGGCGCGGTGGTGTTCGTGCGCGTTTATCCGACATTAATATACGTTTTAAAAGCTCAGTCCTGTACAATTTAATATATATATATATATATATATATATATATTGTAAATGGTAATGTACAACGCGATACCAAGGTTGAAAGTACCAAATTTATATTTATGAGTATTCCTATCCCCGTAACCGCGGGACTACGTACAGTCCCGCAGCTATCCCACACTTTTCGAAGGGACCGGCTCGGATGTGACATCTTCCGTCATACGAGCTCTGATTCTGGTAAATTTACGTTGTATGTGAGGTACTGGCCGTCTGAAAAGGAACGCTGAGACATTTCAGTAGGGAAGGAAACCGAAAAAAAGTCCAGTCATTGCCGCAGGGAGTGCACACGAGGAAGAGATGGGTGGACAACGTTAAGCCTTTCGTCGCCGCTGCTCTCGTGTGTGGAACTTTTGAGACTTGTGTCCTTCTTCCCCCTCGTTTTTGTGTCATCACCGCAGTCTCGGGTAGTTTTTTTGTGTTCGCTTGATACTACGGCATTTACTGGGATTCGTGGAACAAGTCCTGCTACGGTTTGAGTGACGTGTGTGACAACTAGCCAACGATGACTCTGGTCAATTATCAATAGACCTCTCTCTCGACATAGAGAGACTTCTTGGAGTTCGTGTTCAAATGTTTTCGTCACAGATATTGTGGAACGTATGGATACGATCGACAGGTGAGAAACGACTTATTTACTGGCTTTCTTGGTCATGTTGGACGCGAGTAAACTGCTGCAATCGTGTTTTAGGGGCGAAGCTCCTTAGGGTCTAGCCTTGTCCGTACGTCCGTCCGGCGTCCGTGCTCACATAAAAAAAAAAATGTTTGCGCAGTTGACAGGATTCGAACCTGTGCGGGGAGACCCCAATGAATTTCTAGTCCATCGCCTTAACCACTCGGCCACGATCGCGGGACGAGTAGGGGCTCTGAGATGTGGTAGTAACTCAAGAGCAGGTTTTTTTGTCATGGATGAAACGCTGCATGTAGCCGCTCAACGTCTATACAGGAGAGGGCGCTGCGGTCAAATGCGTATATAATCACGTTAAACTTTGCATGCATTGGCTCAACGTTTATAAACGAGAGGACGCTGCGGTCAAATGCTCAAATGCGTATATAACCACGTTCCATACCACACATTCTCTTTCTGACGTGGACCGTTGACTTAAGCGGTGGAGATGCGTTCCCACGGCTTCTAGCGGATCCAAGCTGATCCGCTAGAAGAACCACTGGCTCTGCATTTCACCGATCATAAAGCAGTAATAATGAACATAGTTACAGTTGCGCACACAAGGACAGGGACAGAGAGAGGAACACGTAGACGACAAACAAGTGCGCTTGTCTGTCGTCTACGTGTTCCTCTTCTCTGTCCCTGTCCTTGTGTGCGCAACTGTAACTATGTTCAATATATACCAACTCGCCCAACTGTCTATTCTACTACAGTAATAATGAAGTCGAAACGCAACCCGGAACTCAGCACTACCTATGAGCAATAAACAAAAATCAGCACCATCAGCACTACCTATGAACAATAAAATCAGTATCATCAGCACCACCAGAGCTTCGGCCCAATCAACATCATTCGCAACGTGGAGATGCGGTCACTTCTTTTTTTAAATCGACTGATAGAATGGAATTTTATTCTTTGTTGTTATTCTGTGTGCAGTTGCGTCGACATTTGTAAATATGCGTGGTAATCTAGTTTTCACTGGAAGGTGAAAAACAAATTTGTGTGATTATTGAAAGTGCGTTGTTTGTGGTTATGTGATTATTTATAGTAATGCTATTGTTTTCCCTTACCGCGTTTATACTAGAATCTTAACTGTATTAAGGTAATAGTAGTATTGTATACCAAATAAGTTATATTTTGTTCTAAGGCAGCTCGAGCCCATAGGGAGAAGTGAATTAGTTGACTAAGTAAGTTTAGTACCTCTGCCACAAGAAAAGTTAATCTATTTTCATTCAATGATATGGGATTCAATCAGCTCGCGGTTTTGAGTGATTATACGCGCGTCGCAAGCTGATTTGTCGACTCCATAATGTCATTCAGATCGAATTTACCTTAATTTTGCCATGTGGCCGGGGTATAATACAAGAATTCAGTGACTGCACGCGATAACAT
>JAZHYW010062557.1:0-19532 GCA_037355805.1 Ixodes ricinus | reverse complement strand
GGATCATTGTCCCCCACAAGATGCATTAGCGTGATTCTGAATGCTTCTTCACCAAAACGTGTAGAGTGGAAACTTATCTGTGAAACGAATTTAACAACAAAAAGTCCAATATGTCTTCAAGAAATGCATAAATGAAATATTGCCAAATTTTGTTTTCTCAAAAATACTTATGAAGTGGATATTTCGCCCATTTTCTAGAAAACACAACGTCCAAGTTGAGATATTTATCATGTCCAAAAAAGTGGTCTAAGTATTAAAAATATTTAATCAAATTTGCTCGCTTTATGCCTAAACAGTTTTTAGGTTAAAAGCTGCGAACTTTTTCAGGTTCATACTATGATCTGTCAGGCTCGGGGGAGGCTCAGGCTTATATTTAAGAAAAAAAATTGTTTCGCTCGGGCCGGGCTCAAGCTTCCGTCTAAACATTTTGCCAGGCAGGGGCCGGG
Organism: Ixodes ricinus; assembly: GCA_037355805.1. NCBI lineage: Eukaryota > Metazoa > Arthropoda > Arachnida > Ixodida > Ixodidae > Ixodes > Ixodes ricinus. The sequence goes on along the minus strand of JAZHYW010062557.1, from coordinate 19,086 downwards.
CCCGTACAGTGTCTCTTCCGGGCCGGGTTGGGACGGGCCTAGAAATTAAATATTCTACCGTGCGCGGGCAAGGCCCGGGCCGTGTCTCTACCGGGCCGGGTTGGACCGGGCCTAGAAAAGTTTGCCCGTGCAGTGCTCTAGTCTGTGATGAGAGTGAAGCCGAAATCGTGGGAGTCTTGCCAAATGTTACGGCCCTCAGCGAAGCAGTGTTATACCCCATTCACACGGCAGCGTAAAGGTGCCTTTAGCTTAGGTCCCTTATCTGAAGGTACCTGTCGTAAATAGGCGTTCTTGATCACACGATAAATAAACGGAGCACTTTAAGTTGATGTCGATTGCATTCCTGCTAAACCGCGAGAGAAGAACGTGATAAACAATTAATCCTCGATATCGGTTTCACGCGCAGTTTTTGTAGTGTAGTGGTGGGAGTTTGTTGATAGGTTGGGGGAAAAAGAAGAGAAAATAAAGGTGGAGAACAGTGATGGTCGCCATTGCTTGCTCCTGTCTCTGCCGCCCTTCTGACCATTATTTATCATTTCAACAACTCTACATGACAGTGACGCTATCGAAAGGAATGGGTGACGACGAAGATAAAGGGTCCTGGGCGGGAGAGTCGGACGACTCGTCTAGAACCTCGAACAAGAGCTCGCAGTGGTCCATCGCGTTCTGGTTCGTAGCAGACATTGTTTTCCACGTGCCGCCGCTGCTACCTGCTAGCTGGAGTATGCGTTCCTCGTTCATGTACTATTCTATCGCATTTGTGTGTACAATCATTTCATAATTCGCTACTTATATATATTCAATTTGTTATAATGCATTAAACAAGATATATTTATCTATCTGTGATGCTTATTTTGAGTTCGTGGGTCCGAGGCTACTCCCTGTAGCCGTGAAGGGGAGCTCGCCAGCTCTTAACACAGGACCTCCCTTAGCGAAAGGGACCTTGTAGGCGCCCTGTGATCACGTTCTCCAGCTCCCTTTACGACAGGTACCTGGGCTAAAGGTACCTTTACGCTGCCGCGTGATTAGGGTATTAGTAGCCCCATCCTGTGTGCGGGAGGTTGAAGTCGCCGCCGATGACGAGGGGGCTGCCGCCTGCGGCGTTCAGGACTGTTTCAAACAACGTTAGAAAGCCACTGTGGTGTAGGGACGGGGTGTTAAAATATTGAGTATGAAGATGCCATCCGTCCGCTTTTTGTGCGAGACGAGTTCAATGAAAAGGTTTGGAGATTGTGTTCGATTGCGGTGGTTCTGTTGCGGACGAGCGTGGAGACTCCGTGGGGGGCGTTGGCAGCGACGAAGGGTTGATATCTGGGAAGGGTGATCGGAGTGTTGTGCGTTTTCTGGAGTATGAGTACGTCCGGTGGACGCGAAGATGTGCAAAGGTGTGGACGAGGAAAGGGCTGTTTTTGGAGGTACCCTCCACAGTTCCACTGCCATATCACTGTATCGGTGTAAGTGTGTGCCATGAGCAGGAATCGAAGAGTCCGCCGGTGGCAGGGTGGGAATGTCATGAGCGATTCCGTTCATGTCCATGATTATAGCAGGGGTGACCAGGTTTATATGATGAAAAGGGTCTGGAGGTTGTTTTCTATGGCGGGGACTCTGCATTACGATGAGCAGAGCGTTGTGGAGAGTTTCGACGGTGATCTGTAGCGACACGAGCAATGTCTTTGACTTCGGAGCGCACCTGCCGCGTAGCACTTCCTTGGAGCCCTCTCTTTTCGGGGCCGGTGTCGGGAGTTCCTTTGAAGGTATGACGCTCGGTGGTTCTGGGGATTTGGTTGTGGGTTGTGTTTAGTTTGCGTTAGGGCTCTGAACCTCCGGTGCGACTTTTTTGAATAAGGTCGCGAATAACCGCATTTTTTTTCCTTAAGTTGATCAATGAACGCATTGTTTGTGTTTTTAGGTGTAGGGGGGGGGGAGGACGTGACCGGACCCTCTCGCGAGACGCCCGCCATAGCCTCTGTGAAGCTCACCTTACCTGAAGTCTGTCGGCCTCTTGGGATCGACCTTGATCTTGTCCGGGAACGGCCTGCTGCGTGTCGGGAGTGGGGAGCGGGAGCGATGTTTGGTTTCCATAGGCGGGAAATCACCTGGTTTAGGGGTTGATTGCTGTGTCGTGCGTTGTTCCCAGAGGCGTTTCCGGAAGACGTATGGCGTTTTGTAGGTGACCCTGCACCCTCTGTCCACCTTTGGGGTTGGGTCCACCGCACAGCGTGCACTTGGGGGGGGGCACTAATAGTCTTGGTCGGGACTAGCAGGCGCCGCAGCCCCTGCAGACCTTACTCTTAGGGAATGGACAAACTTCCATGTATTGCCCAGAGACGGCCACAGCGGTAACATATGTCGATTTGCGTTCGGTACAAGGAACAGGGGATCAGTGCTGCGCCGTATCGGACCAGGCACGTCTATCTGGGTCCGCCATGGCGATGACGACGGTCTTGGTGTAACCGATGCGCTTGGCGGCTAGGGCTAGTGGATTACGGGCATCTATGAGGTTAGCGTAGATATCCTAGGCGCTGTTGGTGAGAGGAATACCTCGGGTAACTCCTTTGCTAGTGTCCTACGGGGCTGCCTTGTATGCGTTGGTTTCGTGGGTGACACCACTGACGTGGACAGACTTCATGCGCACGTACCTCTCAGCAATGTGTGGTCGGGCAGTCCTGGTCACGCCGCTTTGCTGAACGTTCGGGCAGACCGTGGTGTTTCGGCTTTCTTCCGGGCGAAGTTGTGTTGCTTGGAAAATGGCTGCAGTCACCGTGGGGCTGCCGACTTGGGAACATTTAGTGCCCCTTCAGGTACTGACGATGATCTTGATTTCGTTCTTGGGTATTGGGGCATACGTCCAGCTTTGAGGAATTGAAATTTAGCATTCTTCCTTGTTTTAGAGCGAGAGCGGGAGTGTTGTGATTGGGTGGGTCGTCGTAAGATGAGTTTTGGCGACGTTTCTCGTCGGGACGGTGGCAACGGGTGGTGCGCCAGCCCATTTCGGCGGTCAACTCTTCTGGGGTGTTGTCTTCACCGATTACTTGAACCTCCATTCTCCGCTGGTTGAGTGAGAAGCTTGCACGTCGAGGAGGAGCGCGTAGGAATGCACCACTCTGACCGGCGCGCAGCCGGTCCACGTGGTGGGCCGAACACTGGCGCGCGCGCTGAGGCTTAGCGCGACGACGGAGTATTCGTAGCACAAGAATGTTCGTAACACCAAGAAAAGAAGTGTCCCACCTAAAAACTAGGTGTCCACGGAATCCTAGGGACTTCACGGATCGAGTGATGTAAAAAGCAGGCCAATATTCGCCAGAAATTGCTGCAAAAACACTTGGTGAAGCCGGAGCTGTTTGGTTACATTCACATGACTCGGCGATCGTCTTCTTTTTCAAAAAATATCTCGAAAACAAAATATTGTTGTGTAAAGTAATTAAAAATATGTATCGAATATCAAACAAATATAATTTAAACAAACAATAATTTGATTTAAATAAATAAAATATAATAGTATGGACACGTTTTTGGTAAATAACGTTCGATATGCGATTGCATTTAACTTACGACTACCACTTGTTATAACAACGTGCTGCAAATGAAATGACACTCTTTCTAGTTTTCATAATTATAACTGAGCAGAAGTTTTGTTTTCAAGGCAACTCTTGTACAGTGAAATCTTTGCATCGTTAAGTAAACCGTGCGCCAATAACCCTGTTTGAGTCTTATATTCACTTGGGGATTTCACCTCCACGGCTTGTGTGAGTGAATATTTGATAGATGAGTACAACGATAAAATGCAGGTAGTAATTGCGGTCCTTTCAGTTGTGCCCACTCACTCACACACAAAGGAAATAAAATTTTGAAATACGAGCTTGTTTTTTAGCTCAAAGTTCTACACTGGCTACACAAGCCCTGAACAAACTGGCAACACAAGGGCTTTCCGCTATTTTGTCGCCCACCTATTCTCGGTTATCTTGGCGCAGGATGTCCTAGGCAGTTGGATGAGCACATGATTCAGCTTATTTATTAATTTATATGCGACGTCGGGTGGCTAATGTATGTTTGCAGAAAAAATCTGCAACCACAAAAACATGTAGGTAATAGTTCGCAACTGTTGATAGATACCGAGTGTCTGTTGGGAATCCCGAAAGCAAGAAACCTGGAATTTAGAAACTGCTGCCAAAGTGTGTTCTTACACGCAATATGAACATCTTGGTTGTGCACTGACAGCGCACCTGCAGTCTTAGATCTGCATTTCAGTAAACAAACTATTTTAATTAAGAAAAAAGAAACGGAGCTGCAGGTTAGAGATCATGTAGCAGATGCTAAAAAATCGAGCTCCATGCGCCTGCCAAGCTTGCGCGCTCGTCCATTGCATTCATCGTTTAACGCAACACGTTCGTGCTTGTAGCTCTGAACTAGGCCCTACAGAGTGTAAAAACAAAGATGTAGCGAGCCGGCAACATCCAGGCGACACCAGCAGAGTAAGAGCCAACAGTCATACAAGGTCCCGTCGTAACGTTTCAAAGGTTAAACAATGAGCAAAAAAAAAAAAAGACATGATGGTGAATGGGGGATGTGCGCCAATGGCGACCAGGCCTGGGCGCTTGCACGAGGGAGGGATATTCTGGAGCTAAATGGAGACGTCTAGCTTGGCTTTATGGATAAAATCCAGAAGTCCACGCCGGATGCTCGTAGGATGATCTCTGGGTCGGGTGGATGGGTCCACCCCTTTAGGGACGTAATGTCTGCTTGTCGGTGTTTCAAACTTTCGTCTTTGTATTTGGGTCATTCCTACAGGAGATGGTGGATGTCTGCCTTGGCGCGCATGTCGCCTTGTGTACATAGGCCTGATCGTTTGCCTCTACTCCACCATGCGACACGTGCAGGTACTAGTGCTTTGTTGGTCCGGACTCTGCTTAAGAGAAGCTGCCCGCGCCTTCCGAATCCCCGGTTAGGGAGGTCAGGGAACGCCGGCTCGGGCAGTTTCTCTTCGAGTTCTGCTAAATATTTTTCGTTTATCCGGGCCCTGTCCTCGCCCGGGTCATATTCCTCTGTTTTTTGGTTGACCCACGATGCCCGATCACGAGCCATGAGGCCGTAATTGCGGTCATGTTGTGGCTGCCCTTTGTGCCGTGGGGGAGAATCAAATATGCGCAGGCCAGGGGGTGAGCTGCTTCGTTTCCGGTGATGCCCGAATGACCGGTAATCCACACTTACATAGTGTGCGTTCCTCTGGATCAGAAGATCGAGGTGACTGTCTCAATCTTCCGGACTTTCCGTCTAGGGCTGTTTTCAGTTAAGCATTCAGATTCTCGGCTAGCCGGTCGGGGTTGCGTTGGCAGCACTCTGGAAGAAGTTCCAAAATGCTCCTTCCTTGCTGCGTGAGCTTGAGGCATTGGTCATGCGCCCTGATCCTGGCCTGGACGACGGTGTGCAGTTCGTTGATCTGGGCGTATTCTTTTAGTTTACTAAGGGCAGTAAACCTCGAGAATCCAGTGATTACTTGTTTTGCTTGGTTGTTCAGTGTTTCCAGCCGTTTCCATTGAGACTTGTTGAGCCAGAAGTGGAGGGCCCCGTAGCATACACGCGATACTACGAGGGCCTTTACCATGTTCCTGGCGATGCGTGCTGTCACAACTCCCCGTGCGCTGCAGATCCTCCGGATGGCTTAAAGCGCCGAGTTGCCGTGTTTTATAGTATCTTAGATCCAGATGTCGCCTCTCCCGAATCCCTCTATCGTAAATCCAAGAACCTTGTTTGACAAGAGGAGTGGATTTTCTTTGCAGCCAGTACGAGATTTAGTTTCTCGCATAGCTTGGCTTTCTTCACCCTGGGAGTTGTCACTACGGCGTTGTTAGGATTCCCGGTTGCTGCTTGTATTTTTACCCTGCATAGAGTAGGCCTCCATGGTGTCTAGGCCGGCTTGGAAAATCTCCTGCTGCTTATCGATGTTTGTTCCTTGTGCCCATAGAGAGATGTGGTCTGCATGCACGGTTAAACCCTAGTCCAGCAATTTCGCTGAGTTAATGGGCAGGGCCGCCATCGCCAGGTTGAAAAGTGTGGGGAGAAAACGGAGCCTTGGAGGACTCCCACTCGGTTTGCTCTCGGCTCTTTATCGTGCGTGCCGAGGCGCACCGAGAATGTTTTCCTCTCGAGAAAGTTCTGAATCAAATTAAGCGACCTGCCGGTGTTGCCGAACCGCCTTGACTCTCTGATGATTGAAGCGTGGATATCCGAAACAAATGCCTCTTTGATGTCGATTGCTAAGATAGTTTTGATGGTTGCGTGCCCCGGGCTTGATGTGGCGGATGACGTCTGCCGAAATTAGGGCGAGACTCTTTTGAGTGCCAAGAAATGGTCTGAAGCCTGTCTGGGCAGGCTGAAAGTCGATTCGTGACAGTACCATACGCTCAATGACTTTACAAGCGCATGATGTGTGCGGTATGAGCCGATAATTTCCAAGTGGGCTGTTTTCCTTGCCAGGCTTATGGATCGGAACGACTGAAGAGTGTTTCCATTGATCGGAACATTTTGCCGTGACCCATGTGTTATTAATCCAGTCTAAGAGTTACTTCTTGGTGCTCTCAGGAAAGTTCACAAACATCTTCATCGTGATGTTGTCCTGTCCCGGCACCGAACACGATTTCCTTTTGTGGAGGGTCCACTCAAATCCTCCCATAGTAAACGCCCGGTTCGTGCCGTCGTCTAGAGCACGGACGTTTGTGTCGTCCAAGGACAAACAGCTTATCGGGCAGGGTTGCGAAAAAAGGACCCCGGCCATCGACGCCAGTTGTTCTTCCGTCTTGTTCATCTTAACGGGTTAGGGATCCGTGCCTGCCGGTCGTTTAGTGCTTTTTAACTCCCTCGCTTGAGTCCATGGGTCGGAAAATAGGAAAAGAAAGACGCGGTTATGGGATGCCTTTCAGTGATGCATTCATTTTGGCAGGCGTTATCACCATGAGTATCGACTTCAATCGCTGCTTAGGCATCGGGGGGGGGGGGGGGAGGGGTTGGAGGTATGGCGGTAGCTGGGTCTGGAAGCAAGTGACACAGCATTAACGCACCACCGACCGGCCCTGGCGCACGCTCCGCAGTTTGTGTTAGCACGGAGCATAGTTACCAACAATGTGTTCAAAATGCAGTTAGGATGTGCATTAAGCAATCCGTTGTCCGGTGTTGTAGTTGAAAGCTGCAGGGTCCGGCGTGCTGCGAAAACCGTCAGAAAACAGACGAAAACGGGAACCCAATAAATGTGACTACCCAACCCGCCATCGGAAACGACAGTTCCCTGAAAACATTAATATTTTTTTGTGGAGTCTCAGTGGTCATTTAAGAAACGCAGAAATCTGATCACCCTGTAACCTCCCTACAACACATGTAATTGCTCCCTTAGCCGATAACATTGTGTCAAGCATAAACATCTTAAGCCATGCCCTGCGTTTCTTACGCTGTCAGTGATCACTGAGTATAAGATCGAGCAGTCACGCCTCTAGTGGTACGCTTCAGCTGTGTTGGCTAAAAGATTGAAATTTTATTGATTGTTGTTGATAAGAGAAATTGAAGTTGACGATTCGACGGCCGCTCCTCGTGCGGCCAAGTCACCTCACAGAGCTAAGCGTTCGTGCCCAGAACGTGCTATACTTCGTTTCATCCAACGAGGTAGAGGGGCTTAGAGTGATAAAACGGAAGCTCAGAAATGGCACCCCCCTCCCCCGGTATCTGCCACGTTGTACGAAAAATCGATCACTCGTCACGTGAGCTCACGAGAGCCGTGACGTCCCCGATGAGATGGCTGCGCCCAGAGCACGGTGTAAGATGCACTCTTTAGGTGAGGACACGGCGGGGCTGAACGCGCGGCGCGAGGAATCAGATAGTGTTCGTTCGACGGGCATCCGAAAGGCTGCATCATTCCGCGGCCACCGTGCCCGCGGCTGGCAGTGTCGCCGGCGGCCAAACGGCGAAACTGTGTGAGAGCGAAAAAATTATCTCGTTGCCATGACACCCCGGTACACCGTGGTCTTTCTGCACGAGCGACAACCTCGCTGGAGCTCTGCGCGTGTGGAGCATGAGGCGGCACGAGCCGTCTTTGCCGTGCCCACGGGTCGACGAGTCATCTGCCGGCGCCGCTTGAAACCATAGTGAGAGAGAGAAAGAGAGAAAGAGTGAAAAGCGAACTTTATCTGCACTGCGCGAGGAGCGCGGTGCCCTCACCTGAAGTGTATTATCTAACACCGTGGCCCAGAGCTGGCGGATTCGAGTTTGTTCTGTGAGCAATAGCCGTGATGTGCCGCTGCTTTCCGACGATTTCGGGCTTTCTCCTGCTCGCTGACGCGGCTGTAACGCGAAAATATAAAGAAATTAGACTTTATACCCTTTTTGTGCAAGATTGCTTTGGATCATCTGGATATTAACACCTGTGATAAAGCATCAACCGCATTGCCGTACCGGTGCTCGGATTCCCGGATGTGTTCGAGGATCAATAAAACTTTGAGTGTCTTTAGCATCGAATGTTTGCGTTCTTTTAGCATTGTTTGAACGTTGAAACGTGTGAGTCCAAACTCGACCAAACTGAAAACTTTGGTGTTCAGTTTGGTCGGTGGGCAACTTTGACTGAGTGATGCCGTCCTGTAATCATTCGGCATATGCCGTCCTCTAGATCTGATGCACTGCAACTGCAGGGCTGGCTTCTGATCCGCAAATTTTCTTGGTAATTAACGTTACCAAGACGTTAATTCAGCAAGGTCAGGAATGTATTGATTACATGGCTGTGCCTTTTGGTGTACCGTTGACTTGATGGCTGGCAACAATGTTTGTTTGCTATTCAAGCCACTTCACTTCTATTCCATAATGGAAATTTCTTATGCATCTTGCGACCAGTGCAACTTTTGTAAGTCTTGTGTGGCAAAGTGAAGTCGGGTGATGCTTGGTGTCCACTTTTTAGAAAAACCAAGCATACTATTTATTTGCGTCACTCAAGGACATTCTCCCTCAAAGCTGGAAATTGTGTGCTTCGTGGAGTGGACACAGACGAGTGGTGTCACCGAATTATGAGGTATTGCCTTGGAGGACAAACGACACCAAATCAACTCACATTACATTGCCGCTCTTGCTTTGTCATGCTTGCCTCCCATCGAGGTGATGGGGATTGGGAGCTTTGGGGTAAGGTCGGCACCGGGACAAAGGCCGCCGAAGATAATCCTCAATGTAACGCAGTCACTCCTCGAGACGTTGTCGAGGGTCGTTCGGCACGAACCCTTGCAGGCCAATTCATTGGTCTGGGCACTTCTGGTGGACATGATTGGCCTCATGCGGTGGTAGCAGAGTGGTTTTCGGTCGGCCATTCTGAAATCTCTGTTTTCCTCGGTGTAATTTGCTCAGCGCGGACCTACACTGTTTCTTCCGATTTCGAGAATGCTTCAACGTTGGGGTGTCTCGTTCAATTAACATCGAATACCAACGGACAGCCGGTGGCAGTCGTCGTGCCAAGGTGGCGTAAGTCGACCTCGGTTTGTCAGATGCCGCTTCGCTCGCAGAAGTCTCCGGCTGAAATACGTGTCGAAAATGTTCCGAAACAATCTCGGCTCTTAAAATAAAATCATGGCAACCGAGGGCAGGACGTAGCTTCCTGATTTCCTTCCGGACAACGTCGTTGATGATGTCGCGAATACCTGGGAGGCTGGCGTCGAACTTGCAGCTGGATGACTCGAGTGTGGAGACATCGGGGAGTTGATAGTGACAGGCTCAGGCATGCTGTGCACGTTCAATGTGGGAAGCCTCGGTGATATGAACCCTTCAACTGTTGTCGGGGAGTTGCAGACAAGGCTGCCGAAGGTGTCGTCCCTCACATGAGAAACATGAGTTTTGTTAGCTTCCTTCCGTCTGCAGCATCAAGGTCGGAGTGGGCGCTCGATCAGGCGCAAAAACATCCTCCACGAAGGCGGTGACGCTCTCGTTTGGGCCGTGTCCTGGGAAGAATCAGGAATTTGGCTCTCTCTCGTCGATGCGGGCTGAAGAACGTGCGCTTCAGCTCTATCTAGCAAACTTCCCACGACGTTAAGAAGGATTCGTGGTTCTCAAACCATTGCCTGGCAGTTTCTTCCACGAGAAGTATAGGTTCGGCAGGAGTTAATTGTCCGTCCACCCATTGTGGCGGGCGACATGGTCATTTTCTTTAGTACAGTTCTTGACGTCTTCATACACCTTGCGTGAAAGGGCGTCAAAGTGTGAGGTGGGCCGGGCATACAAACAACGGTGGGAGCGGGCGCGATTTGCTGATACATGTTTGTCACTGTTGGCTCAGTCAGCTTCGGTTTTTCTGGCAGGAGAGCGAATTGCGGTGGTTCTTGCTGACAGCAGAGACTGGCTCGAATTTCAGGTTCTTTGTGGTGTATTTGCGAGGTTCATTCTTGTGGTACTCGCTCGTGTTGCGGTTTTTCTGCCGGGCTTAGGATAGGACTTGGTTCACGGCTCGCCGGGGTTTAAGACGCGGAATAGTCCGCCACCCGTGTCCCATTATCGGGCGATTCGGCTGAGGAGCCACCAGGGTGCACACAGAGTGAAGGGCTAGTGGTAAAGTACCCAACACCTCCACCAGAATATATGATGACAGCCGAGCATTGCCTGGAACTTTCCAGAATAGTGAATATTAATAGAATATATGACTGGAGCAGGCATTCATGACAATATAACAAAACTGACAAAAGAGAGTCCATCTCGACCACTAAAGAAGCTACCTTGCTTTAGTGACATTATTTTGTTCGAATATATCCTCTCCTTCGGGGTTTTGCGACTGCCGTAGATGAACTGAACTGAAATGGATATGGGACCACTTTTCTGGCAATTAGCCGCTGCAGACTATCGCCGCAAAGCAGCGTGAACTGGCGCACTGGGTGCGTAACACGCGCGATGAAATGTTCATGCAGCTTGCAGTTCGCATAACGATTTCTAATGAAACGTTTGTGTCAACGAAACATGCGACAAACCAGCGGAATCAATAGCAAATGCAACACCTATGCTCTATGAAAGTTCATGTCTACGCCATAACAATTTCGGAAGGAGCTACAGCATCACCTAAAGCACGGCAATGGAACTACCAGCTTGAAGGTAGCTCTTCGGTGCGCCGCACACTAGTGCTCCGTGAAAGCGCTTGTCTACGCTGGAACAATTTGGGAAGCAGCACAGCATCATTTAGCATGACATGAAAACTACCAGCTTCAAGGCAGCTATCCGGTGCGCCACACAACCAAAGTGAGGCTTCGCTCATTTGAACGAAGCGGCATTGCAATTTCACGCAGACAAGCACGACTCATGCAATTTCCGTTGCTAAACTGTGTATACATATAGACTGCGCACGCTTCACTGCAGACCTCGAAGATTCTGATGGTCAACGAGAGCACAGAAACGTCGCCATAAGATTTATCCTAGCGATATTTGAATCAATCCGAGGTCCGAGCAACTCAGGACCGATTCTCTCCTTCGTGGCAATATCGCAGTTGGTCCCCAACGAAATGCACACCGTTCCTCCGTTTTTTCACGTTGTACCTACGTAAGACACCAGGCTTAACTCTGAAGTTGCTCTCGATCGGCCTCTTATGACGGCTCCCGCATCTGAAATCAACTCGTTGAGACGAACGACGACGAACAACGCATCCCACAAGATCTGGCCATGTTGGGGCCAGCCGCTGCCTGGGCGCTGCCATCTTTACTGTGACGTCACGTATTTGGTTTGGCCATGTGACGAGTGGTCCAATTTGCGTACAATGGCAGCGCCTCGTGGGGTCGCTTTCGAGTGCAGACCGGAACCTCGGTTAATCGCTCAAAGCCCCTCTACCTCGTTGGTGTCAGCCTAAAAGGGCAGTCAATGCTACGAGCGCAATCATACTACCCTGAGCAGTGCTTGCACTGCAAGAGCGGTCGTGTTGGCAGGAACGCTAAAATCCCGGAGCTCGCGCTTGTAGTGTTGGCTGCGTCTGGACCACCGTGGTCTGGACATAAGCTGAAACGAAATAGGCCTGGTTCAATTTCTTTATTATGCTGTGTTGGTAAACACCAGGCTGTCGGGGCAACAAGTGATAAAAAACACCCTCTGTATTTCGATCTCTCGCATAATATTCGGTCTGGGAAAATGAGCTTGTTCAAAAAACAGACTACTCGTGTGCGCTATGAAAATAGATATATAAATGATCAGAACTCTTGCACTGCCTTTGGGCCCAGACGTGCTCATGAGCACCAAGATAATCGCTCGGTTCCCAAAAACATCACAAAGAATCGCACTAAAGACTGGCAGGGTGTTCTATTCAACTAAGATAAGTGTTGCATGATTAACACGATTTGTATAGCGGCAAACATTTTCAGGTCTTTATTTTGCCCTGTAAATTATAATCATTTACTTGTTGCAGACGATCGCATATTATTGGAACCTTGCGACTTCCGACGTGTCGTAGGGATCATGAAGCGTTGTTTTCCTATTTTGAGCATAGGGCTTCCATGGCGATTTTCCTATATTTCTTCCACTTGTCAACCCAAGCAGTTAGTCTTTTCTTATTATACTCGTTGCATTCCTGTGGGAGATCATCAATTTCGCACGGTCAAGTAACAAATTAAAAAAGTTACCGTATTTTCCTGTGTAAAGGCAGCGGATTATTTACGTTTAAAAGTTAATATCTTCAGCTGTTCGGATTATACACAGGCGTGGACCAGTGTTGGGCACAAATACTCAGAAATGTATTTGAAAATACAAATACTGTGTTACATGAAAATAGTATCTAAAATACTGATACTAAAATATAACTAAAAATGTATCGCGATACGTATCGGAAATACATTTTAAATGGGGGCAAAATGTCTTTGGAAGTACAAATACAGGAATACATTTTAGAGAGGGCAGAAATACAAATACATAAATACTGATACTGTTAGGTTAGTTAGTTATCTATCACGACAATCAAAATGTGCAAAGGACACGATCATGTTGTAGAACGAGTCAGGACAACTAATTAGACACTATTTGTTTATACAACAGGATGTTAGTCTGCCGGAATATGCGACATTGTTGCCAACTGTAAATGAGAAAAATGGCCAGCGAAGAACTGCTAGCCTGGGGTCTTTAACCTGCATCACGCAGTAGTGATAGACAACCACACGGCAGTTCGATGCTCATCCAAATCGGAACGGGCAGACAGGATTGAACCCAGCATCCCTGGGCTCTGGAGGGTACTCCTTTCGCTCCACGTGCTACGAGCTGGTGTGCACCAGAGCATCGTCTATTGCCACAAATGGCAGGTGGGAACATGGTCGATGCAGTAGAAAAATAAACGCTAACTGGGGGCAAAATTATTCTCCAAACAAAAACAGAGCCGCAGGCGTCAAGGGCGTCAGAGGTGGCGTGGCAGCTTGATTCAGCACTGGCGAAAGATCGATTCCGGCTCGCAAGCGGAGTAGCTTAAGTACACCCGTGTGCGTCTGAGTTAATCGGCGTAAAAGGTTCTGGGCGTAGAATATTCGGACTTCAAATAAGCAAAGGTTCTCGAATTCCTGAAAAAGTGGCATTTACAGAAGTAACAAAATGGTGTGTCTGCTCCCTGGGTCCAACCTCGGCCCTTTGCGTGGGAGCCAATCGCTCCGCCGACTCGGCTAGCTGCGCAGCGCGGCATTACTCCCCTTTAAGAAGCTCATCGCCCCGATGCAGCACACACATAAAAAAAGCTGTTCACACAAGAATAATTTGGGGTAAAGAACGTCCAGTCTTACTCCTTTAATAGCTTTTGTCAGGCCGCAGCAACGGATCGTGGTCCACAGAATTGCCCTATCTCGGGGCTGGACGTGTACGTTACGATTACGGAGGTTGTAGCGGCCAGCGTCGGCACCGTTGGCGGTCTCGAATCATTAGCCGGGCAAGCTGGCGAACTTCTGCTCGTTTAACAACCCTCTGGGCGTCGTCGCTCCCGGCGGCTTCTGGATCATGGGGCAGCATCGAGTCAAGCTATCGACTTTACCTTGCGACCATGAACCAAATGAAATGGTGCAATAGCAGCTGTCTCTTGAACCAATGTGTTGTAAACAAACGTATCATACCGCAAAGCTTCCTTCCGCGTCTTGTGTTTCACACCAACGTACATTGACACCAAGTCGGAAATGGTATCATTTAGCTTTTAGCGTTAGCCCGTTGGACTGGGGACGGTACATAGTGGTTCCTTGGTGGCTGGGGCGGCTGAAACAAAAGATATTCTGCGTCAGCTGTGCCATGAAAAATGATACACGGTCTGTAATCAGAACCTCTGGGGTGACGTGAGAAAATGTCTATGCCTTAAACGAAACACTATGGCGACTTCCATGGCAGTTCCTGAAGGAAAAGCGTCCGTCCCGACGTATCGCGTTAAGTAATCTGTTGCTACAATTATTCATCTTTTGCCTTGCGTTGAAGGCTGAAATCGGCCGAGAAAATACAATTTGATTGGTTGAGAGGTGTGGTCGGCCGCGCAATCAGGTGTAAAAGTCCTGTCGGCATCGTTGGCGATTGTTTTCCCCGTCGTTGGCATTCGTGGCAGGATCTCGTGTAGACATGAACAGACTTCGGTAGCCTGGGACAGTAATACTTCTTTGAGAATCCTGGCAAATGTCCTGCTATTGCCAAGGTGGCCAGCCCTCTGGTTGTAATTGCATTCTTGGAAGACGTCTCCGCGAAGGCTGGTTGGAACTATCAACAGCCATGCTGCGTTGCTGTCGGCGAAGTTCTAATTGAACAGCACACCTTGTCGAACTGCGGAAGTTTGGCAGATGCCTCTTCGAAGAACCGGGTAAACTGTAGTCACTAATTCCTTTAGATGCTCGATGAGAGCTCGCAATTCCAGGATCAGCTCGTTGAACTGCTGCAATGTCGCTGACGTCCACTGTGCCAAGAAAAACTCGTCGTCATCGTTGTTTGTTGAGGCGGGTTTCGCTTTGACGGGGCCCAACACAGACAGGTTGCGCCGCCGTGCTTCTGGCCAGACTTGCACACCACGATCGTGTATATTTCCACGCAGGCGTCAACTACACCGATCAAGGCGCCGTGATGGGTCCTACAGACTAACAAGTCAGCAGAGTCAATGGTGATCTGTGACCACGCGGAGTAGACTTCAGTAGAAGTACGGGCGGAATATCGCTATCGCCCAGACGACATCAAGGCACCCTTTTCCAGTCGTTGAGTATTTGCTCTCCTCTTGAGCTTGTAAAACGCAGGCTGTTCTTCTTGTCTTCGTTAAAACTTCACAGTGTCTCTTGTGAGATGCGTGATTGCTGCAGTAAGGCCGGAGTAAGTCTCGAATGAAGCACCGGTGGTAGCCGCAGATACCCAAAAACATTCTCACTGCCTTATTTACATACAGTGGAAAAAACACAGATACTGCGCGCGTTTTTTTCGGGGTCAGGACAAACACCTTCATTGTTTACGACGTGGATTAGTATAGAATAAGTCTAAATGTAAGCAAAAACAAATTTTCGGTCACGTATGCTGCACGCGCCGGAGCGATACTCGTCACGCCGGTCATATAGGTCCCCGTGTGGTCCGACACACGATCACGTCCGGCACACCACCGGCCGCGTGGACCTTATAATGACGGTCATGTACGTCCCGACGGTGGCGCCTGCCGGTCATGTAGGTTCCCCGTGCGGTCCGCGACGTCATAGTGTCTGAATTTTTCCAAGGCTTTCCGGGTGCTGCCGAGGTCGTAAATTTCGGCCGTGCAGCAATGTAGGGGTGACGCAAGAGGGGACTGCCCATGTGACCTTAGTGCCCGTGGCAGAAAAGTTCTAAGTCACATGATTCTATACTTCCGGGTGTGCGACAAACAATGGCCTCACAGGAGGCGAGTGCCCACGTGACCATGTGACAGCAGTGGCCCCTGCCCCAGGTTTCATACTAGAGCCGTGTCACGTTGTCTTTCCTTGTTTTCACGGGTGCCTTGGGTAGCGGGCTACGTGAAGTCTGGTCACGTGATGTGCACTTTTCTTGGTAAAAAACATGACGGTACATCGGTCGGAACGGAAAATAGGACGTTCAATTCAGGAAGCGAGTATCTGAAATATTCCAACAGCACACTGGTCCTTGGCGAGTGTACGGTTGAGCGTAATGCCGTGGGTTGCTAACGTTGACATGGGCGACTCATCGCGTCTTGCCATTTGTGGGTAAAATGTTAGAATGTGAAGGCGAGCGTTGCGCTATTCCTTAGTAAAAGCTCGCAGTATGCGCTCAAAGTTATTTTTCTTGTGGTCGGGTGGCTTTGATTAAGCTTTGGGCCCAGGTGCGTAAAACTCTTAGGAGATCTAGTGAACTTCGGGATAGGTGTCATCTAGTGCTAACCCTTTGAAGTTGTTCTCGCTAAAATAGTTGACGTCTTGTGGAAAAGCTTCGTACTGCTAAATGTGGGAGCCATGTGGCAGTCTTTTAGCACAAAGCACCAGCTGGGTTCAGATAATTTGTGGGCGGCTAAGGGTAAAACATTGAAGCTCGCGGACCATGCCATGTCCTCGCCCAGCGTAAAGCTTTGACGCGGCACCGCTAAATATTTGGGCCTAGAGTAATAATTTGAAGCACACAGAACATGCTGGGTTCAGAAAATATGGGGATAGGCGCCATCTAGTGTTAAAAGCTTGAAGTGGCTTAAGCTAAATTTGGTGACATTTTGTGGTAAAAGCTTCAACCCGCCAAATTTGGGAGGAGCGTAATGTGATCGGTTCATTAGCACGCGAGGCCTGCTGGGTCCCGCTAACATTGGGCATGGGGTGACGGTAAAACTTGAAGCACTGGAGGACGCTGGAACATTTTGGCCCATCGTAAAGCTTTCGAAGTAGCACTGCAAAATGGTCAGGCCCCGGCGCGTAACGCTTTAAGGTGGCCTTGCCAAACCTTTTGTCAAGCTAGTAAGAGGTTTTCACTGGTCCAGCGAATATTGGGATACACGCCATATAATGTTCCAACTTTCAAGTGCTCCTTGCTAAGTTTTGTGAATAATGGTAGTAAAACCTTTCGACCCGCTAAGTTTAGGTATCATCTGGACGCCTTTTAGCACACGTGACCAGCTGGGTCCTGCAAAATGGGGGGGTGAGGTAATATTTGGAACATCACAAACAATGCTAATTTTGACACAGCATAAAGCTTGGAAGATCCTGCTAAATTTTGTGTATCTGCTTAAACCTTTGAAGCTCCAAGACCATGCTGGACCCAGTGAATTTAGGGATAGGCACCATCTAGTGTTAAAACTTGGAAGTGCTCATTGATACATTTAGTGACATATGGTGAAAACAGCATAGCCCAGCTCGATTTGGGAGCCACCATTGCGGTTTCTTTGCACACGTGCCCAGCTAGGTCTAGCTAAATTTGGGGTGGCGTGATGGCAAACTCTTGAAGCTGACAGACCATGCCTAATTGTGGCCCAGATTAAACGTTTAAGTGCCACTGCCATATTTTAAGGGCTGTCCCTAGCACATAAAACCCTGATGTGGGGCTGCTGCCAAATATTTTGGGTCCAGTGTCTAAAACTTCGAAGAGGCCCAGACAATTTTGGGATAGGCGCCATCTGGTAGTAAAACTTTGAAGTTGCCCTCGCTAAGTTTCGTGACCTTCTGTGTGAAAAGCTCCGACCCGCTAAATTTGGCATGTCATGCTTACGGTTGTCATATTGCGCAGACATGCCCCCTATTGTTACGGGCATCGTCATCTGTAGTTAAAAGCTGAAATATCTGCTCAAGGTTGTGTTTCCTTAGTTGACTAAGAAGTAGGCTTGGTGGCACGGCCACTCTAACCTCGCCTGACATGCCTCTCCTATTTGTCAGTTAACTAGGCGCTGCTTTGGAATTTCTCGTCACTGCCTGAGTGCGGAAATAACATCTGATTTCCGCGTATTCCAAGTGGGCCCCCTGCCAGGGCAAGATATTGGAACTAAAACGGCACCACCACGTTGATGAAATTGGAGCTTTCCACCATCGGCTGCTTTTTTCAGTGGGATGACGGCAACTGTGCACCGTAACATCGCCTGACATGCCTCTTATTTTTTCGTTTGATAGGTTAGTGCTTACACACAATCCAAATGTTTCAGAGATAACAAGTGTAGTGCGTGTTTTGTCGTGCCGAGCCCTTAAGCGTTATGCTTCACAGTGTCAGAGCGTTACAAATTGTTGCTGCTTCCTCCGGGGATGTTGAGCAAACCTCAGGTCCGCAGTCGAAAACAAAAACTCTGATTCAGAAGGTCTTGGGAGCAAAGGGCTCATTGCTCCGACATTCCTAAAATGAAGGCAGGTCAAAGGAAGCTGGGTTAACAAGTTGAGCGGATGTCCAGACAGCTTGAGAGCATTTGGAACCAGCTGACTTCAGGTAATGAACTTTAAGTAACGCTTCAGGGTGCCCTAAAATTAATAACCTAATTTGTTGTTCACAGCAGTAAAAGCTCGTCAACCTTGAAGGCAGAAGTCTTAGAGACAACCTTTTTGTATTTGACATCCCTGAAGAAAGCGAAACTGATGAACTAATAAGAAAAGTGTTGTTCAGGAACTGTTTCGAGACAGTTAGGGTGGTGAAATGAAATCGGTAGAACATAAACAGCCTTGAGGGAAAAGGCGGATAAGATTCGGCCAGTCATAATGAAAGTGAGCCACAGCGATTAAAAGAAAGGCGTGTTTAAGCATTGCAGTAAACTGAAAGGCTTAAGTATATATTATTAAACAAAACGTAAGGGCGCAAGTGAGCTGGTGTGATAGTAAACATTTTAGTGAGAAACCCGAGACTGAGGTATTGAAAGACGACGACAAGGAAGAGGAGAACGTTTGAAACATAACTAAACCTGAATTGAGGACAGGGCAATTTATAAACGTTTGGAAATAGAAGGAAACAAAGGGAACCCTTCTTCACATCACATCTCTCACCAAAGGATACGACACCAGACGTATAACAATAATGTCCAACCTACTGCACCATCTGACAGCACCAAAAATGACATATCATTCACAAAAAACAAAAACGCCGAGAAGAAATACAAAATGCCCTGGATACTCACCGAGCAGGCTCTCTAAAGATCCAGAAACAAAGGCAAGCGATGAACGAACGAAAAAAACGCTGATGTT